>JAJGRW010002720.1:0-17044 GCA_025461045.1 Carex parvula
GTCGGGCGTGACAGGAACGAATAACTCTGTGTGACTCTGCAAGTCGATCCGCAAGTGTCACGAAATCTCGAAATCTGCGCCTGACTTGCGAATCAGTGCCATCTCTAGCCCGACTAGTAATAAGATAAGTGAAGTAGCTTCCACTTCCTGGTCCAGGCACAAGTGAAGTCGAAAACTGTCTCTGGTTCCTGTAATGGATCTGAGACAGTGATGCGGAGGTAATAGATGTGGAACTGGACGGTGAAGGAGAGACGGATCGTTTGAGGAGTTGAAAGGGGTAAATACTACGTCAGAGTAGGAAGGCGGGTCAACAAACGAGGAGGAAGGGGAGAGAGAAAAAGTGGGAGGAACTGGAGGGGTGTGTAGGGGGTCTCCGGGGATCTCTTGCGAGGCGGAGATGGCTGAATGGTAGTCCGATGCGGCGGTGGTGGCGGCGGAGGAGGCTAGGGTTAGGGTTTCCATTGATTCTTCTTCCGGGCCCATCATGGTTTAGTGGTGGTTTATGATCAATTATTCAATGGAGAAGATGGATGGCATAATATAGTCACGGATGAATATAAAGAGAGAGTTACGAACTTACGAGGAGTAGAAGGAAGAAAGAGATAGAGTGGGGAGTGGTGTGGTGAGGTGAAGGCCTGGGAGGATGCGCAGCGAAGAAGAAAGGTAAGGAGATTAGTTGGTGCGCTCGGTGCGTTTCGGTTCACAGAGAGTAATCTCTGACAATCGGGTCGTGTCAGATACTGGCACCATTTGATCAGGCAGATATTGGGGGTAACTGGATGGATTTAGTGAATTGAAAACGGGACGGGCCGGTCCGGTCCGGTCCAAACCCGTCTGGTCCGAGGGTTTTCTCGTCCACGGGTCTGACGGGTTGGACGGGTTCACGGGTCTGGTTTTCAGAGGTCGAACCCGGCCCATGATCAAACCACCGGTCCGGCGGTTCTACGGTCCGGAACAGTCCAGTCCACGGGTCCAGGGAGGCACGGTCCGGTCCGGTCCAAACCAGTTTTTTTTTTTTTTGCTGTTTTTTTTTTCTGTTTTTTTTTTTTCCAATTTAATAAGTTTGTTATTTAAACCAAACAATTTTTGTTATAATAAGATATAAATTAAAATTCACAACATTCCAACACTTTTATTAAAACTGATTTATTTTAAAACAATTGATTTAAAAACAAAACTGAATTAGATCAATTTTTTTATATTACAAAAATTCGTTTTGATATTACAAAAATTCCTTAAATCAATTGCTTTGGGAAAAAAAAGACGAATTATTTGATCTTTAAAACCGAATTATTTTAAAATAATTGAATTAAAAACAATTAATCTGAACTGCTCATTATATTTTTTATATGAAAATATAATTAGTGACTAAATTTTGCACAAACTATTGCACAGGATTGCACACTGATCCCAGTATTTGGGGAGTTCGATCCAATTCATTTGAATTGATCCATACCAGATGATATAAATACCTTCAGAAATGATTGATTCACCATATTGTCCCCAAACTAAAAAATTCCAATAATCATTGTAAAACTCAAATTATTTGATTAATGATATTACTTGCATTAAATGTTATCATTTTTTATTAATATGACATAGCATAAAGATATATTGAATAGAATACCCTAGTTCTATTTCAAGATATGTCACATTGTTAGTGTTTCATTTTAAAATTATAAGCTAGTTACATGTATTTGTGTTAAGTTAATATGTTGTCAATAGTTCTAGGTAAAATACGTTGTCAATATTTGTGTTAATAAATTTTAAATTAGCAATAGTTCTATGTAAAATATATATATATTCTTAGTTATTATTTATACTTTCTAAGCTTGTTTAATAATTTTGAAATAAGAAATGTTATTTATGGAACATTGTTGCCACCTTCATTGTTATTAATTGACTAGTTAACATGATGAATAACCTTTCATGACTTATTTTTCTTATTTTTCTATTATAAAATAGCTAGGTTGCATTATTAAATTACAATATTCAATTTATTAGCTATGTTGCATTATTGTTCTTAAGACTAATTAGGATACAAGACCTATGTTGCATTATTATTTTACAATTCATTTTTTATTGGTTTGACATTCAGATTATATATGAATCTTAGTATTAGTTGTTCCGCAGGTGCAAATCTTAAGGCAAGCCAAGAGATGCTTAATCACTCCTATAATTTTAATTTTTTAATTATGTATATTACCATTTTATTATTTTATTGTCTTAAGATTTGGGTTTAAATTATATATATTGTAGAGATTTGGGTTTAAATTCTAATCACGTGCATTAATTAGGTATTTTAAATTTGAGCTCTACAATTTAAATTTTCTAGTTCTGCCTCAGTTGTTCAGTTTAAATATTTTGATCGAAGCTTCTTTAGAAATATTTTAGAAATATTGGTATATTAGCTTTCTTTAGAAATATTTAGATATATAACAGTTATTATACTTTTAAGGGAAGATAATAAACTTTAAAGTTTAATTTATTCCGAATTAAAACAAAAAATGTGCGTTCCAGACAGAACAGTACTATTAAACTTTTAATCATTCATTCTGGAGCACGAATCTTGATACTCTGGCAGGTATATACACTTGTCTAATATTTTAAGAAATATATATTTTGATACATTTTCTAATATCTCCATTGACCCAAATCAGAGTCCTGATGTTACTGGTAAATGGGCTTGTCAAAAATTCCTTAAACCTTGATCAATAATAGTATTTGTTCCAAAGATTGGTCCATCTTTTAAAAAGAAAAAAAAAATTATAAAGGTTGGTACTTTTTAGGTACTTTTAAATTGCTACAGTAAAAAACTCTCAAATTGCTACAGTAAAAATTCCGGGTTGCTACAGTAGAAATCCGGGTCCAACGGGTTCGGGTCTACGGGTTGAAGGGGGGGGGGGGCGGTCCGGGTCTGTGGGAAGAAAACCAAACCAGCCCGTCCATGGACCGGACCGTACATAACCCCGGTCCGGGACGGGTCGATCCAGGTCCGGTCCTGGACCGGGCGGGTTTTTTCAAAACACTAGATGGATTGAAATGGACCTGACTCATGACAATTGAAATGGACGGCCCATATTTACTCTCAGTCGGTGCCTATTGGGGATAGCGCAGGGAGCCAGTATTAATTGTGCTTTGAGATTCGTGGCAAGTTAAAAGGACAATCCTAGACCATTCATTTCAATTGTACTCAGTCAGGTAACCTGAGGCAATGTGAATTCGATTATTCACCAGATTGAGTCGCAATTTTTTGATCCGTATCCTCTCAGGTACCTGACTCAACACAATTGAAACGGACTATCCAGATTTACTCTCAGCTGGTGCTTACTGTCCGATTCAATTGTACTCAGTCCGGTAACCTGTGGAGATGAGAATTCCAATTTTTTACGGTAGTATTTTAAGATAGAAATAATTAAATTATTGAAAGCACAACCAATTTTTTCTCTCTTCAATTTATCTTTCTGTAAATTCTTCTAGTTACGATAGAAACCCGAATTTTTTATTGTTACCACGCCATAAAATCCGAATTAATTCGTTACCACCCGTCTGACCCTTTATTCAATCCTACCACCTCCGCTAACCCAGTTCGCGCACCAAATTAGCTCGTGCGCGGACTGGGTTGGCGCACAAACTTGGTGCGCCAACTGGGTTAGCGGAGCTCTCTTTTGGGGCTGAATGGATTTGGGTTTAAGGTTTAGGTTTAGAGTTTAGGGTTTAGAGCTGACTGGATTTTAGTGTTTATTTTTATTTTTGCAACGGGTGTCTGAAAATTCTGTTTTATTTTTAACGATGTTCATTCATCAGACGCAAGGCAGCAGGCAGGTAAATAACGTAAAAACTAATGTGTTAAATTGACGGCGGAAGAACTAAACAACAGAAAAACAAAACAACATAAGAACTAATATCAAAATAATATCGAAATAACATCCAAATAACAAGAACTAATACCGAAATAATATCCAAAAACATAAACTACAACAAGTAAGTCTATCCTATCTGCTCGAGGGTGTCCACGGCTTCTTCTCTCTCCTAAGTCTCTTACCCCGCCCCTCCTCTTGACGCTCTCTCTCCTCTAGCGATGTGTACTGTCGTGGTGGCTGTGGTGGGGTCTCCTCATGTATCTCCCCAAAAAGTGTCTCCTCGTGTGGTCCCTCATCTGCACCAGGTCCGAAAATAAACTCGCGTGTATCTGCAGGGTACACGGGTCCATATGAGACATCCTGCTGGACAGCTGCTGCACTGGACTGTGGGAGTGACGTCTCCTGTGGGAGTGGCGTCTCCTGTGTGGGAAACGGAGGGGAGTCTACATCCTGCGTGTAAGCCCCGTACTGAGAGCCCAAGTGAAACGAAAAATCTGCGGATGGGTCCGGCTCGTCGTACTGATCTCCGCGGGGTATATCTCCCTGAAACAAATAGAAAATTAGGTTTCACAATGAAGATGATTATAAAAATAATTACAAAAATATACGTACCGCTGCAAGCCCAGCAGCCTCAAATGCGGCCTCAGCAGTCGCTGCCTCGTGTAGGTCTGAGAAATCCGGCTCTGGCGTGCTCATAGGCTCTGCAGAATCTGCGGAGTCCATGTCTTTCAAATCTTCATAGCGGGGAAGATCTGAAAGCCTGAGAACTCTCTCGAGCTGATCCTGGTACCCGGCGACGACGACAGGCGGTGCAGCCATACACAACCACTTCTTACCGAATGCCTTCCAACCTCTTGTGACGGCGTATCTTGCGCTCCTAAGCACCTGCTTGATGTTCATGAGTGCCTGCGAATTAAAATAAATAAAATTAGTTCGAATTGCAAAGGAATTTTCATAATTTTCTTAAACTAAAAAAATTAAAGACTTACAATCTGTGCAGCCAGGCCAGCGCAGGGAATGAAGCCATACTCGTCACTAACCGTGTCGCGTCGTCGTGGAGCGGCTTCGTGTTCATCTCCGTGATCTGACCATGCAAGTACACCGTGAAGGCACAGTACTCCTGATACCAACTGCGATAGGTCTGATCGTATGTATCGAAAGCATACGACAGGAGCTCGTCAGGGATCCTGTCGCCCATCGCCTCAAGCCGAGTCACATAATCGGCGTGCACGGTCCGCCAATCCTTGCCGCCGGTAGTGGCCAGATCTTTGTGAAGCTCGTACCACTTGTCCTTGGAGATGGGATCCGGGACGGGAAAGGGCTGACGCATACCGAACTGACGCATCACCCGTCCAGGATAGTAATGCTCGACCATCTGGTAGAACACAAGTGGTACCTGCAAGTACATAAAAATAAATAATCCTACGTACGTAATAAATAAAAGTGATGCAAAATGGGAATACAATAATAATGCAAGGGTTACCTGAGCAAACCAAAACTGACGCTGCTGGAGGCATATATGAGGCAGGTCATGCAGGAAGGAGTGAGGGATAGCATCATCGTCATCAACCTCGACACGCTCGTCGTACGGCCGCCAGCAGACGTGTCTGTCAGGAGTCATCTGCTCGAACTGACTCCGGAAGAAATCAACACCCATAGGTCTGCCGTGCGGGGTCTGGATGTACGTCTTCCTCGAGCACCACTTCTGCGCGTAAGACGGGCATGTAATCCCGTCGGGCTGCCCCCAAGCTGGAGCCCAACCTCTCACTCGTGGCTGTGGACGGCCGAACGGGAACCTCGTCCACGACCAATGCATCAGGAGACCAGCTGGACCGTATAAATTGTGCTTGTTTGTCTATTTAGGTACAATTGACAGTTAAAATTTTGGTTTTTTTTATGTAACCATTTAATTATTAAGATTTGGATTTCAAAATAATTTATACCTGACATGCGGTGTACAAACCCCGATATAGACATGCCAATACCGCTGCACCCCAGTTCATCTGTTTCGGCTGGGCCAAGTCCCTCAGCCACTCAAGCAAACATCCAGGGACAGTGGCCCCCGATGAATCTGGGAACATCCAGCAAGCAAACATCTCCATGATGTAAGCCCGGGTCCACCGATCTACCGTCTCAGCATCAGCATCTGCGTCCAGGGCTCCACTGTAAATTCGAACCAATTTAGTGAAAATTGCGAAAAATAATTAATTTTAAAAAATAGACATCAAATAATTAATTTTATAAAATAAATGTTACCTGAACCGCTCCCGCAAGTGTGATAAACTGATGTCATTCTTCGAGTAGACGTACCCCTTCTTGGTCGACCTCCGCTTCATCAACCCGTCTCCCAGCAGGTTGAGGACGAGCTGCGTGAAGTCTCCGTACTCCACACCTGTGACCGCCTCTCAGGCAATGGGCAGACCCCAGAGACAACTCACGTCCTGGAGAGACACCGTAATCTCTCCGATGGGCAAGTGGAAGGTGTGGGTCTCCGGTCGCCACCTCTCGACCAATGCAGATATAAGAGCGACATCTGCATTTAAGTCACTGAGCTGTGACACATGCCACAGACCCAGCCTCTGCAACGCGGCTGCAAATCGAGGGTCGTAGAGGATATTCATCTGGTTGTTCCTCGTCGACGTCAGAGTATGAGTCTGCATTTAATTTCAAAATAAACACAAATACAATTTATTATTTTATTCAAATGAAAATGTATATTATTTGCAAGTGGTATAGAGATGTAAACTTACATATGAGTTTCTGATCTTGTGCTCCTTGTAAGGGAACCGGCAAACGGGACTGATATACTCTGACGTCAAATGCGGAAAGACGGTCCGAGCTAACACTACATCCAACTCCACATCATCATGAGGCAGACTGGTGTGCTTAGTGCCGCTGGATGACGCCATACTACAATTTGGTGCATTTCTAATCAAATTTGGTCTTAAGTACCTCAAATAGGGTACTTTAATAATTTACTAAAATAATTTGGCATAAAATACAACATAATATAGCTAAAAACAATTCTACTCTGTTTGGACACCATTCTAAATATTTAATACAATTCTACTCTGTTTGAACATCATTCTAATTATTTAATACAATTCTACTCTGTTTGGACATCATTCTAAATATTTAATACAATTCTACTATGTTTGAATTTATTTTGAACACCATTCTAATTATTTATTACAATTCTACTCTATTTGGACACCATTCTAATTATTTATTACAATTCTACTCTATTTGGACACCATTCTAATTATTTATTACAATTCTACTCTATTTGGACACCATTCTAATTATTTATTACAATTCTACTCTATTTGGACCTATTTTGGACACCATTCTAATTATTTGGACCTATCTACTCTACAAATAAATAAATAAAAAAGTAAAAAAAAAAAAAAACTTACTTTTTACTGTGCCGGAGTGCGCGGAGCGTGGAGTGCGGAGCAAAATGAGCTCTCCGCACCCTTATACGGTGAAAAGAGAGCTCCGCTAACCCAGTTGGCGCACCAAGTTTGTGCGCCAACCCAGTCCGCGCACGAGCTAATTTGGTGCGCGAACTGGGTTAGCGGAGGTGGTAGGATTGAATAAAGGGTCAGACGGGTGGTAACGAATTAATTCGGATTTTTGGCCGTGGTAACAATAAAAAATTCGGCGATAGAAACTTAATAAACGTTCGTATCAAATATATAAAAATATTAATAGATAATAAAAGAATAGCTTCATTTATTATCTTTTTTATTTTTATTTATAATGACACTGCTATAAAATCCACAACTAAAAAAATAGTTTTATATTTTTATATCAAATTTAGTAGTAATTACCTACATATTCTTAATGTTTACTTTTCTTATTAAATTAGAAAAAAAAAACATACAAATTAAAATATCTCTGTTAATGTCAAAAAAAGTACTTTATCTCATATACCATACTTTATATTTTAATTTTAGCAATGCACTAAAAATATCAATAAAAATATATAATTGTGTGATGCTAGACTTCTACCTAAAAATTTCATAATTAAAGTCACATTTTTCACATATACATTTTTTTTTTACTTTTTGTTCAATTTATTTTTTTCTTTAAATTTACTTATAAACTTTTGTTCAATTCATTCAATTTATGTAAGGATGACTTGGATTATTCAATTCAACTCTCAAAATAGCATTGTCATCATAAAAATAAAACTAAAAAAATGATAATAAGTCCAACCATTCTTTCATTGTACTTAATAATTTTATTTTACATATTTGATACAAACTTTTATTGAGTTTCTACTATAATTAGAAAATTCTGTAGAAGAGTAAATTAGACATGAAAAGAGAAATTTTTTATTTTTGCACTTCCATAATCCAATTTTTGCTCTCAAATAGCATGGCCTTTTTTTTAGTGATTGAAACCAAATTATATATTGGAAGCTTTGTCCTAAGAAGCAATTTAGAGCATCTACATTCCAGCTAGTGTATTGAAAAGGGGCCGGGTCGGGTCGGTCCGGTCCAAACCCGCCCGGTCCCCGGGTTGACTCGGGCACGGGTTAGCCCGGGTCAACGGGTTGAGTCAGGGGGGGGGGTCGGGTTGGGGTCTGACTCGGCCGATCCTAACTCGGTCTAAACCCGGTGGGTTAGGTCGGGGCGGGTTAGGTCGGGTCGGGAGTCGGTCCGGTCCGGTTTTTTTTTTTTTTTTTCTGTTAAATTAGTCTAAAACCAAATTATTCTAAAACCGAGATATACCGAATTAGTTTAAAACCGAATTATTTTTTATCTTTAAAACCGAATTATTTTAAAACAATAGATTTAAAAACAAAAGTTACCCTCCTCCTTTATTCCGGGCTTGGGACCGGCTATGTAAAATAACATAGGCGGAGTTCTAACTTTTTTTTTTGTTAGTAATTATTCTTTAAAATGAAACAATTGAAATATTTAGAAATTATAATTTAAAAAATAACAATAAAGATTAAAAGAGGTTAGAATTTTATACCGACACTACCTATCTAGTAGTTGTTGTGCATATACCATAGGTCGCTCCTTGCTCACCGTCCGAATCCTCGTTAGGCTCAGGTCCCTCGGTACCGCTTTCTTGAGTGTCGACACCGGATGATGACGCTTCCAATCTCATGGCATGTTGCGTGCGATTTTCAGCATCAATCCAGTCTTTCAAGCACACAAGTCTCTCGAAAACATGTGCACCCAGCTTACTTCGTTTATCGGTAAGGATCCTGTTCGCCGAGCTAAAACAGGATTCAGAAGGGACGGTTGATACGGGCACGGCAAATATGTCGCGGGCCATCATCGCCAGTGTTGGATAGGCAGTTGCATTCCTCCTCCACCAATCCATGAAGTCAACTCCTTCATTTTCGGTGGTCCCCAAACAGTAGCTCATTAACTCGTTCGTGTTACCTTGGGATCCCGTCGGGTCGTCATCATCCTGAAAATCGCCTAACAATCCAGTACTGCTGTGTGTGGATAGACTATTAAAACAATAGAAAAAAATTAGTGGACAAATAATGTAGATATTATAAATAATAAATATTAAAAGCATATGTATATTTATATTCATACCTCACGCCACCGGTCGGAGGCGGTTGGTCGGCATTTCTTCTTTCGCTGTATATGTCAAACATGTCCTCCAATGCCTTTTGTACGCGGGGCTCCTCGTCCCTCCAGTTTAATTTTAGATTTCTCTTGTAGGCTTGAAGTATTTTTACCGTGAACTTCTTCTTGTATGCCGGATGGAGGCAGTTTGCGAGAACGGTCAAGAGGGGTACCTCTTTCCAATATTTAAGAAATTTTACCTTCATGGCTGCTACGATCGGATGGAGAGGGGAATCCTCACTATCCCTATCTTCCATATCACGGTACACCTTGGAAATATAGTAGAGATGGTGCAGCAACTCATGTGCCGTCGGTGTGTACGAGCAAGATAATTTCACGGTTGCGGTGAAAAAGGTTCCAAGGAATTGTGCAAGCATTATTATTAGCTGCCATTCGGGGTCGGTGAGTTCCAAAGCTTGTCCTTCGTTCGTCGATCTCAACATCTCCCCTATAGCCGCCTTGTAAGGAATGCATCGGTGCAGCATCCTGTAGGTGGAATTCCAACGGGTGTCTATATCCCAAGGTACCCTCATTTTGCCCAAACCTATTCTTTTGCACAAAGCTGCGAAATTTTGTTTTCTTTCTTGGTTTGAATAAATATGGGCAAGACCTCCCTTGAATTTAATTATTAAGTCCTTTACGGCTTCTACCTTAAGACCATCTTTTACGGTAATGTTTAGTATATGGCAAGCACACTTTTGGTGAAACAGTGCACCATTCATGATTGGGTTTAGGGACCGGATGAAATGATCGATGGACGCTACATTGTTGCTAGCATTATCGAACGAGATAGAAAAAATCTTGTTCCGTAAATCCCTTTTTAGATTATATTCTTGTAAAACCTCAATAATTGAATGGTAAATAACTTGTGCAGTGTGCGGGGACTCTAACACCAGAAAACTTAAAACCCGTTTTTGTAAAACCCAATTCTCATCGATCCAATGACCGGTAATACAAGAGTACCCTAGGCCGTGTTTACCGGCAGTCCATATATCGGAGGTAATGGAGACATTATAATTGGCATATCCAAATGTAGCTAGTAGGTCGTTTTTCTTTTGGATAAACTGGTTTTTCATTTCACGTATCATTTTTCTATGATGGATTTTCTTATACAATGGTTGAGCTAACCCCCGAATGCAGAGCCGGGCAAAACTACTACAATTACCCATACTAATTGGTTGTTCCTTGTGGGCAATATATCGGGCAAATTCTTCAAGCATTATTTTTTCATCATATCTTTGGTGGGTTCTACTACCATCCGGGTTCATAAGGGTTTGAACTAACCGCGGGTCCGCATGTTCTTGCGGTAGCTCACCCTTTTTCGCATGACCATCGGCATGTTTCTTAAATGTGGACATACCATTTGCAAGTTTATACTCGTAAATAACCTTGCAATTGCGTACCTTACATTTTAGAGTATGGACAACTCCATTCGCATGAAAGGTCTTTTGATAATACCGCCACCAATCGGCCTTGTATTCGGGCACCTTGGTTTTCCTCTTCTTCGGTGGTTCGATGGGAATGGGTGCAACAACTTCGGCTTGGGTTGCGGGGACAACTTCTTCTTGTATTTCCGGGACACTTGTCGAGGGACCGCTTCCTATAGGGGCGGTGTATTGAGTCGATCCTGTAGAAGCCGTACCTGCTCCATATGAAGGGTTAGAATAATAGTAATTAGGTGGTGCCATTTGGGATGGATTTTGTGGATAATAATTAGGATATTGTTGATGATAAATAGGTGGTGGTATTTGGGAGGGATTTTGTGGATACGGCGGTTGCATTTGGGAGGGATTTTGTGAAAAAAGTGGTGGTTCTTGTTGTTGAATCCTACTTTCTATTGCGTCCATATTTTGATGTTGACCATCGGGCGTAGGGTCAAAAAAATCGGCGGAAGCTCTATGCATCCATTCGGGTTCCATTTGTTCTACATATTAAAATTAAATTCATATCAAAATAAATCCGAAATTGTGTAACCTATTTAAATGTAAATCTAAATTCAATATAAATTAGATTAAATGTAAATTAAATCTAAATTACGTCTAAAATAAATCTAAATTAAATCTAACATAAATCTAAATTAAATATAAATTAAAGTAATTAAAAGAAAAAGAAAAAAAAACAAAAGGCTCTGGCCGAACTTCACATTGGTTCATTGCCTCATTGGCCTCTGCCCTCTGGCCTATGGCCGAACTTCACAAGAAAAAGAAAAAAAAAAAAAAAAACTGCGGTGCCTGATGCCTCTGCCCTCTGGGCCATTGGCCGAAATTCAAAAAAAAAAAAAACAAAAGGCCGAACTTCAAAAGAAAAAGAAAAAGAAAAAATAAGTGTAATTAAAATTTTAAAAAAATAAAGTTTAATTAAAATTTAAAAAATAAAATCTAATTCAAATTTAAAAAAAGGTCTAATTCAAATTTTAAAATTTAAAAAAATAACTCTAATTCAAATTTAAAAGAAATAAAGTTTAATTCAAATTTAAAAAATAAAGTCTAATTGAAATTTAAAAAATAAGTCTAATTCAAATTTTAAAAAAAGGTCTAATTCAATTTTATAAATTTTAAAAAAATAACTCTAATTCAAATTTAAAAAATATATTTAAGAAAAAATAAGTCTAATTCAAATTATAACTCTAACAAAATAAAATATAAATTATTTAAATTTAAAAAATAAAATCTAATTCAAATTTAAAAAATAAAATCTAATTCAAATTTCAAAATAAGTTTAATTCGAATTTAAAAAAATGTCTAATTCAAATTTAAAAATTTTAAAAAAATAAAATATAACATATTTATCTAACAAATCTATTTATCTAATCTATTTATAAATAAAATAACTTATTTTAAAAAGTAAAATCTAACCTATTTCAAAATTAAATACAATAATCTAACATATTCAAATGTAACCTATTAAAAATGTAACCTATTAAAAATAAATCTAACATATTTCTAACATATTCAAAAATAAATCTAAAATCTAACATATTTAAAAATAAATCTAAAATATAACATATTTCTAACATATTCAAATGTAACTTATTAAAAATAAAGATAACATATTTAAAAATAAATCTAACTATCCAACAAATTCAAAAATAAAAAATAACTAAAAAATCTAACCTATTTAAGATAAATTCGAATTTAAAAAAATAAAATCTAGTCTATTTCAAAATAAATCCGAATTTCAAAATAAAATCCAATAATCTAACATATTCAAAATTTAAAAAATAAAATATAACATATTTATCTAACAAATCTATTTATCTAACCTATTTATAAATAAAATAACTTATTTTAAAAAGTAAAATCTAACCTATTTCAAAATTAAATACAATAATCTAACATATTTAAAAATAAATCTAAAATCTAACATATTTGAAAATATTCAAATGTAACATATTAAAAATAAAGATAACATATTTAAAAATAAATCTAACTATCCAACAAATTCAAAAATAAAAAATAACTAAAAAATCTAACCTATTTAAGATAAATCCGAATTTAAAAAAATAAAATCTAGTCTATTTCAAAATAAATCCGAATTTCAAAATAAAATCCAATAATCTAACATATTCAAAATTTAAAAAAGAAAATATAACATATTTATCTAACAAATCTATTTATCTAACCTATTTATAAATAAAATAACTTATTTTAAAAAGTAAAATCTAACATATTTCAAAATTAAATACAATAATCTAACATATTTAAAAATAAATCTAAAATCTAACATATTTGAAATTATTCAAATGTAACCTATTAAAAATAAAGATTACATATTTAAAAATAAATCTAACTATCCAACAAATTCAAAAATAAAAAATAACTAAAAAATCTAACCTATTTAAGATAAATCCGAATTTAAAAAATAAAATCTAACATATTTCAAAATAAATCCGATTTTCAAAATAAAATATAATAATCTAACAAATCCAATAATCTAACATATCCATTATCCAATAATCTAACATATTCAAAAATAAAATCCAATAATCTAACATATTCAAAAATCTAACAAATATAACATTTATTTGAACAAACAAATAAATGTAGCTTATTTATCTAACAAATTTAAAAATAAATCCGAATTTAACAAAGAAAAACTAACAATATTAAAAATTACTAACAATATCTAACAATTACTAAAAATTACTAACAACTACTTAAAATTACTAACAATTACTAACAAAGTAACAATTACTCAAAATTACTACAAATTTCTAAACATTACTAACAATTACTTAAAATTATCTAACAATTCCTAACAATTACTAAATTAACCTATTTAAACTAATTCTAATTATTTAACAATTACTAAAAATAAATCTAACCTTTTAATCTCGCGGAAAAATCTTGCGGGAGGTAGAATGAAAAAAATCCTTCGTAATTCCTCTACTTTCGTCTTTCGTATTCCTTTGCGTATTTGTAGAATGAAATAAATTGCAACTCTTTTTTTTTAAACAATAAAAATAAAATTTGAGAATAATAAAAATATTGAGAGTATGAGAATTTGAGAATATGAGATTGAGAGAATGAGAGATTGAGAATAATGAGTATGAGATGTGAAAATTTATGAAGAATGGGGGTATATTTAAGGGTGTTTTTTTTTGGGGGGGGGGGGGGGGGGAATCTGCCGTTGAAACTCAAAAAAATTTGAAATTTCGGTGGGGGGAGGTCGGGTTGGCTCGGGTCGGGTCGGGTCGGGTCCCGCCGGGTTTGACCCGGGTTTCGGGGGGTTAGGTAGGGTTCACCCGGGTTCGGCCGGGTTTGAGGGGGTTTAGTCGGGTTTTGGGTCGGGTTAGGTCGGTTCGGATCGGGTTTAGACCGGTCCGGGTCGGGTTCGGGTAGACGGGTTGAAACGGTGGGGGGGAGGTCGGGTTTCGCCCAGAAAACCGCATCCGACCCGTTTTAAACCCGACCCATCCCTTTAGGACGGTTCGGGTCGGGTTCATGCTCTGATCCGGGTCGGTCCGGGTCCGGGTCCCGGGTTTGCGCGGGTCGGGTTGGACCGGGCGGATAAAATCAATACACTAATTCTAGCAACTCAAATAAATTTCTAAATAACTGTTAACCTCTTTTTAGAAATTAAGGTCTCTAAAATTTCTAACTCTCACATCCCTGAAATTAATTTTAGAGTTTCTATTAAGCCACGTCAGCAATAAATTAAAAAGCAGAAATAATTTGAGCCAATCATTTGATCAGTATGGAGTTTATAAACATTTTCTTAATAAGAAACTTTACTGCATAGTTTCTAAATAAGAAACTCTTCCACATCCTTGAAACTATATTAGAAACTGCCACGTCAGATTAGAAACTCTAATAATATCAGGGATGTAGATGCTCTTATATTTATTTTATTTCGCTGATATGATATGTTCAATCTCTGAAATCATTGTCTTATTTTCAATTTAATTAGCTGTTGTAATGCGTGTCTTTCAAAGAAAAAAATAGTTTTAATGGAAAAAAAATGATATTCTGGTATTTTGACGGAAAATTGAAAATTTTGAAAATGACGAGCATATGATTTGTTTAATCTTTGGCATCATTTTTTTTAACTTTGACGCAAGTACATTTTTTTTGACGTGTATCTATGTTTTCATTGGATTGAAAAATTAAAATCCTTCTATTTTATTTTATTAAACCAAAGCGTCAAGAGGAGAGATTGAATTTTTTTTATTTTTTGTTATCTCCATTTTCCAAATCTTCAACGAGAGTATTCTTGTTATGTAAAATTTGATAACACTTTGTGAATGTATATGTTTACAAGTCGAAATATTAAGCGTTAATTTTCAATCGAAATATTAAAATAAATTGATATTTCTTAACAATATTTCTGTAACACTCTGAAATTTTGAAATTTTATTTTAATAACTTTATAGACCTTTCCGCAGTATTTAAATTTTCAATCATTCTTTTTGCAATTCTTATTAAATTTCTTTAATTATAACGGTTTGGATGCGTCGCTTGAAGCTAATCCTATGAGTTTTTGAGTTAAGCTCACAAATAGGCTTGGTGAGCTTAGGAACACCCTAGTTCTACTCGACTTGCCATTCTAGAAAACGGTACAACACTTCTTGGCACATGCATAATTACTACTAGAGGCAAAGACAGAGCTCGTTTGGCAAGGATGTGAAGATTAAAGTTTAAGTTGTGCTAAGAAGAATCTGTTCAGTAATAAAGTTGAAGAGTTATTTTCTCAAGAAGATCTTAAACTGGAGAACTTAAGTCAGGTAGAAGGTCTGTCATGCCAATGCATTACGCTAATTTACACCTAACTTTGGTTCTCAGAAGTCAGAACTTTGTGTTGGCCATGCCACCATATTTGTGTTCAGTTAATTAATTAGAACTGCAAATAAATAGAAATCATCTAACCAAAACCTCAAACAGTTCTTACTGGTACTATAAATGTAAGCCCTAATAATACCCTGTTTTTGTACTATAGCTTCTTCCTAAGC
The DNA here is from genome assembly GCA_025461045.1 of Carex parvula. NCBI lineage: Eukaryota > Viridiplantae > Streptophyta > Magnoliopsida > Poales > Cyperaceae > Carex > Carex parvula. The sequence continues at coordinate 15,912 of JAJGRW010002720.1, forward strand.
CCGCAATTCGTACATAAGTCTCAACTGGTTTCAGTTGGTTTGGCAACCAAAGACCTTTGAATAGCCATCTATTCTCAATTGTGGAACCATCTGTTCTTCAATTTAACCATATGTAGAGCCATCTATTCTTCAATTGTGCAAGAAGTTTTTGTAATTTGTTTTGGCAACCAAAGACCTTTGAATAGCAACAACAACTTCTACGTTTGCTATTTATGGAATTCCATTTTCGTGCGACTAACAATAATATTTCTTTTCTGGTTTCAAATCCTTCTGCCTCGTCATCTCCTGCTGCTCTGTTAGTGCACATTTTCAAGCTCCTCTCGTAACTTGATTCATCATCATCTTTGTGATTAAACTAAATTGTTTTTTGCCTGGAATTGTGCAATTAAGCTCCGCAACTTTTCAATTGTTTTAATCAAGTTCTTCGAGCCTGGATTTCCTACTTCATTTCTGCAGGAAAAAAGGATGGTATATATGCTTGCTTGTTGCCCTATCCATGGCAAAGGGAACAGATTGCAATACTAATTTCATGGTATTGTCTTGGACTCTTGATAGAAATGAATTCTTCTAATTTTTTTATTTGTTTTGTTCTTCTTTTTGCCTTTCAACTATGTTCTAACTTAGTTGGCTAAGACAATGCTCTCTGTGTGAGAGACATGTTCGAACCATGCTAGGTGATTTTGGTCGGGTATAAAAATGGGGGGGCCAGGGCCCTTTCATTAAATAATATTTTATCTTTAGTACCGGCACAGGGAGAAATTAGAATGAACATTACAATAACAAATTCTGAGATACAGCTGCAGTTGCAAATTAAAGGTTTTGCGTGATCTCAAACCATGCAACATGACAGAGGTGATTGTTAAGATGCAAATTTACAGGTACCAAAAAGTTCTTAGTTCAGTTTTGTGAATATAGTTTTCTTTATGCTTTTTAGACGTTAGCGTGGGGAGGTATGGTACGGTACAAAACTGGATGATACAAGTTGTAAGAAAAAAAAGGAAAACACAATAAGAGCCACAAATTAAGAACAATAAGTCAGATTAGGATTGAGTCAAATTAGATTTGGATTATTTCAGATCATTATGTAATAACTCTTTTGTAATGTTCGGTACTAATTTGATAGAACTGAGAGA
>JAJGRW010002721.1:0-20061 GCA_025461045.1 Carex parvula
CCTGAGAATAACTGCATCATGGCTGAAGATATCGCTTCACGGATGGCATTACGCTTCATCGAGTTATATTATGCAGGAGACAATCGCGTCTCTGCATATTTGAACTCCTACGTCTTCGCCCAAACAAAGCAAGCATGGCAAGCAGTCGCTGATAGCTTGGGCCATCAACTCGACCTAGCACGTGACACGATCAGACACCTGTATGATGAATTATACCAGACCAGACTTAACTATACTGGCTTTTCTGAGAAAATGAACCACACCAACCTGTTAGAAACTCTGCGAACTAACTCTCACCTGCGAGAACTGTCTGATGAGATTGCCAAGCAACGAAGCCAAATCATTCTTCTACAAAGTCGTGTACACTATCTAGAAACATGAACACTCTGCTTTGCGTAGACCACCGCAGCCTACTTCAGCTACCAAGGTCGCAGGAGACATCAACATCGTTGAGCAGCATTCAGGCTACAATCCATGGAAACACAGCACAAAATGTTTCCCTCCTTCCTACTGGTCGCGCCAACCTTACCGAACTGTAAATGTTCACCATCCAACTACCCTCAATATAATACTATGTAATTATTAACTTCCTCTACAGTTTATCCACCAATTCCAGTAACAGTATTTTGTAATCTTTGTAAGCTGTACTACTTTATGGTGGAATATAATATAACTGACTTTTCTCCAACATTGCCCTCGCAACATACTACATTGTCAGTGGTTATACCACATATATCTCACTACTAACTACAATTTACAATTGACAATTGCTGCTGTTGTACTTCTAACAGTTCATGATTCTCACTCAATTTCATATTTCACATTTTACATTCTTAAACACTTACTCCATGTTACTTACTTCATATTTCATGATTCTCAGTTCATGATTCTCACTTACTTCATGATAGTGTCAAGGGAATTCTTATTGAGATGGGAATAGGTGCATGTTTCTTCAATTCAATCGCTTTTCAATTTTTAGTTTTTCGATTTATCCTTTCCTTTTTGGGTATGAAGTTAAAAATTATCTAATGTACCATTTTTTTTTTTCTTGCTTCATTGGTAAAAATTTCAACTTGCATTATCAGTTATAAATCATAAACCACTACCAGAACATAAAGTTCCCTATTTACCAGCCAACCTATATTAATTATGGTTGAAAGCTGCATTAGATCTTAATAGAATATTTCATGATTGTGACTAAGAAGGATACAATACATCATTCTAACTCAACTTCTTTCCCGCTCATGTCACGTTGAGGTCCTGCCAAAAATAAACTGCGATAATACTGGATTCTGGACGTCATTTACTATAATATCAACCAACAACTGGGTCCGAATTTAGTTTTGCTTTATTGCTTTAACTTGACATAGCTATTGTAAATCCATTTCTTTATCATATCTAGCAAGTCTGTGCCAGTGATGATTTGACCACCATTTGAGTCTTTTTTGCAGATTTTGAAACTCAGGTAAGCTATTGAATCTCAATTTTATGATCTGTGCCAGTGATGATCTGGCCACCATTTGAGTCTTTTTTTTTGCAGATTTCATGATAAAATACATAATATTGAGAATTTTTATTATTGGCCTTCACCTTTTTTGCTATATGCAGTATGCAGATACACCAAACAGTAATAGAAGTGTCGACACACCAGTTTTATTATGGCTTAATCTGAATACAATTTCCCATGAAATCTAAAACCTACGTTCCACGTGAATTTGATTTGATAATTGCTATGACTTACAAGGATATGGTTTTTGAGGAGCAAAATAGTCAACATTTAACGAAAGAACCTTAGTCACTTCATTGACTGATTTCGGGACAATTTTAGTATAATGTTAATTAAAAAAAAATGCATCTGACGTATTTAGCATGAAGAAATTGTATGTCATTTGTCAATACACTACAATTTTGGTTCTCATTTGCAACTGAAAAGATAATTCAGTTACTATATTAAGGTATGTTGTATGGCTAAATCTCTCAAAATCCATAGGGTACCTTTTTGATTTCAGAGCACCTTCTTAATGAGTCGTGTCATATGTTATTTCATATCAATCACTTCGCTAAGTTCATTGCTTGCTTTCCGTCACTTATGCTTGCTTTTACTCAATTCTGTCTAGGTCAATTTTGTTGCTAATTAAACACACTGCAATGCACCAATACAGGTGGCTGTGGATGCCACCAGATTTTCATGCCTCAATAATAAGTCAATTATCTACATGTGCAGGTAGGATCAAAAGTATATTATTATCCCAAAGGACATTAACAAGGAGATCTCCACTGCCTTGGCTGCGAGTTCACTTATAAGTCAAGTGAGCGGCCTAAATATTTTTATCATATAGGTGTTCAATTAATTGTTCTACATTCCTTATTATAAAACAATTGTTTCACACTTTTGTGTTCAAGGGCAAATACATGGACATGATACATCGGAAGACCATTAGAAAAAAGTTGTGGACTAAAATTAATCAATTTCAAAAATGTTGAAGCTCGAAACACCTTCTGTCACTCAAGTTCTAACATTCTGCAGAGGTACTCCCCCTTTTCCATATATCTTTTTTGCATTTAACAAGTGTATTTTATTGTCATGAATGTTTGCTCCTATTCATTAATGTTTTTGCAATGGATTTCATTTTCACCCATTCGAATTACTTTCCGACTCTTTCTTTTTTTTTGCGACCAAAAAGGTGAACTTCAATCTCTAACATTCTGGAGAGGTACTCCCCCCTTATATCTTTTTTGCATTTAACAAGTGTATTTTATTTTCATTAATGTTTGTTCCTGTTCATTAATGTTTTGGTAATGGATTTCACTTTCACCCATTCGAATTACTTTTCTTTTTTTGCAACAAAAAGGTAAAATTCAATCTGGAACTCCATCTCAACAAGAATGAATCAAAGGCCCATATAAGACTGACAACTTGACATAGAAGAACGTCAGCTGCAATTCTTCCGTCTGACCTCTTGCTTATTTGTCAACAGCTTGGTACAAACTACCAGTTTTCCTCTTGATACTTCACAAATTTTTTTCTCATCTCTCCCTGCAAATACTCCTTAATGTTTTGGTTGCTTCGTTCTATGGTATTTCAATATTCATAAATTTAAATTGGATTGATTTTGTTCAGATCTACATTAGAGTTCAATATCGGTTGCACCATTTCAGTAAAGATCCAGTTATGATCTCTGTTTTGTAAGTTTTTTTTTCCATTTTGTGCTGCGCGAATGGATTTATTAAATTGTTGCTATTTGTAAGATATGGAATTTTTTACATCGATCACAGTACTAAAATCTGCGAAATGTAAAGCATTCGGTATACATTTGCTTTTCCCACTTTTGACTTGAGAATAATCAGAAGAAATTGTAATGATATATTCCAAGCTATATTATGACAGTAATTCTATGCAATTGCTACACATTCAACTAGCCAAATTCCGATTTCAATTCTACGACACAAGTGTTTTGCAAGTACATATTCATTTTTTCAGAACACATTCAACTAGCTTAGGTATATGGGTAAACAGCTTTACGACAAACAGTGTAGAATTGAAATCGGAATTTGGCTAGTTGAATGTGTAAGCAATTGCATAGAATTACTGTCATAATATAGCTTGGAATATATCATTACAATTTCTTCTAATTGTTCTCAAGTCAAAAGTGGGAAAAGCAAATGTATACCGAATGCTTTACATTTCGCAGATCCTCTTAGTACTGTGATCGATGTAAAAAATTCCTTATCTTACAAATAGCAACAATTCACTAAATCCATTTCGTGCAGCACAATATGGAAAAAAAACTTATAAAACAGAGATCATAACTGGATCTTTACTGAAAGTGCAACTAATATTGACCTCTAATTAGATCTGAAGAAAATCAACCCAATTTAAATTTATGAATATTGAAATACCATATAACGAAGCAACCAAAACATTAAGGAGTATTTGCAGGGAGAGATGAGAAAAAAATTTGTGAAGTATCAAGAGGAAAACTGGTAGTTTGTACCAAGCTGTTGACAAATAAGCAAGAGGTCAGACGGAAGAATTGCAGCTGACGTTCTTCTATGTCAAGTTGTCAGTCTTATATGGGCCTTTGATTCATTCTTGTTGAGATGGAGTTCCAGATTGAATTTTACCTTTTTGTTGCAAAAAAAGAAAAGTAATTCGAATGGGTGAAAGTGAAATCCATTACCAAAACATTAATGAACAGGAGGAAACATTAATGAAAATAAAATACACTTGTTAAATGCAAAAAAGATATATGGAAAGGGAGAGTACCTCTCCAGAATGTTAGAGATTGAAGTTCACATTTTTGTCGCAAAAAAAAAGAAAGAGTCAAAAAGTAATTCAAATGGGTGAAAATAAAATCCATTGCGAAAACATTAATGAACAGGAGCAACCATTAATGAAAATAAAATACACTTGTTAAATGCAAAAAAGATATATGGAAAGGGGGGAGTACCTCTCCAGAATGTTAGAACTTTGAGTGACAGAAGGTGTCTCAGGCTTCAACATTTTCGAAGTTGATTAATTTTAGTCCGCAGCTTTTTTCTAATGGTCTTCCGATGTATCATGTACATGTATTTGCCTTTGAACACAAAAGAGTGAAACAATTGTTTTATAATAAAGAATGTAGAACAATTAATTGAATATCTATATGATAAAAATATTTAGGCCGCTCACTTGAGTTATAAGTGAACTCGCAACCAAACCAGTGGAGATCTCCTTGTTAATGTCCTTTGGGATAATAATATACTTTTGATCCTACCTGCACATGTAGATAATTGACTTATTATTGAGGCATGAAAATCTGGTGGCATCCACAGCCACCTGTATTGGTGCATTGCAGTGTTTTTAATTAGCAACAAAATTGACCTAGACAGAATTGAGTAAAAGCAAGCATAAGTGACGGAAAGCAAGCAATGAACTTAGCGAAGTGATTGATAAGAAATAACATATGACACGACTCATTAAGAAGGTGCTCTGAAATCAAAAAGGTACCCTATGGATTTTGAGAGATTTAGCCATACAACATACCTTAATATAGTAACTGAATTATCTTTTCAGTTGCAAATGAGAACCAAAATTGTAGTGTATTGACAAATGACATACAAATTTCTTTCATGCTAAAATACGTCAGATGCATTTTTTTTTAATTAACATTATACTAAAATGTCCCGAAATCAGTCAATGAAGTGACTAAGGTTCTTTCGTTAAATGTTGACTATTTTGCTCCTCCAAAAACCATATCCTTGTAAGTCATAGCAATTATCAAATCAAATTCACGTGGAACGTTAGGTTTTAAGATTTCATGGGAAATTTGTATTCAGATTAAGCCATAATAAAACTGGTGTTCGACACTTATATTACTGTTTGGTGTTATCTGCATACTGCATATAGCAAAAAAGGTGAAGGCAAATAATAAAAATTCTCAATATTATGTATTTTATCATGAAATCTGCAAAAAAAAAGACTCAAATGGTGGCCAGATCATCACTGGCACAGATCATAAAATTGAGATTCAAATAGCTTACCTGAGTTTCAAAATCTGCAAAAAAAGACTCAAATGGTGGTCAAATCATCACTGGCACAGACCACTGGCACAGACTTGCTAGATATGATAAAGAAATGGATTTACAATAGCTATGTCAAGTTAAAGCAATAAAGCAAAACTAAATCTGACCCAGTTGTTGGTTGATATTATAGTAAATGACGTCCAGAATCCAGTATTATCGCAGTTTTATTTTTGGCAGGACCTCAACGTGACATGAGCGTGAAAAGAAGTTGAGTTATAATGATGTATTGTATATCCTTCTTAGTCACAATCATGAAATATTCTATTAAGATCTAATGCAGCTTTCAACCATAATTAATATAGGTTGCTGGTAAATAGGGAACTTTATGTTCTGGTAGTGGTTTATGATTTATAACTGATAATGCAAGTTGAAATTTTTACCAATGAAGCAAGAAAAAAAAAAATGGTACATTAGATAATTTTTAACTTCATACCCAAAAAGGAAAGGATAAATCGAAAACTAAAAATTGAAAAGCGATTGAATTGAAGAAACATGCACCTATTCCCATCTCAATAAGAATTCCTCTTGACACTATCATGAAGTATGTGAGAATCATGAACTGAGAATCATGAAATATGAAGTAAGTAAAATGGAGTAAGTGTTAAGAATGTAAAATGTGAAATATGAAATTGAGTGAGAATCATGAACTGTTAGAAGTACAACAGCAGCAATTGTCAATTGTAAATTGTAGTTAGTAGTGAGATATATGTGGTATAACCACTGCAATGTAGTATGTTGCGAGGGCAATGTTGGAGAAAAGTCAGTTATATTTATATTCCACCATAAAGTAGTACAGCTTACAAAAGATTACAAAATACTGTTACTGGAATTGGTGGATAAACTTGTAGAGGAAGTTAATAATGTACATAGTATTTATATTTGAGGGTAGTTGGATGGTGAACATTTTACAGTTCGGTAAGGTTGGCGCGACCAGTAGGAAGGAGGGAAACATTTTGTGCTGTGTTTCCATGGATTGTAGCCTGAATGCTGCTCAACGATGTTGATGTCTCCTGCGACCTTGGTAGCTGAAGTAGGCTGCGGTGGTCTACGCAAAGCAGAGTGTTCATGTTTTCTAGATAGTGTACATGACTTTGTAGAAGAATGATTTGGCTTCGTTGCTTGGCAATCTCATCAGACAGTTCTCGCAGGTGAGAGTTAGTTCGCAGAGTTTCTAACAGGTTGGTGTGGTTCATTTTCTCAGAAAAGCCAGTATAGTTAAGTCTGGCCTGGTATAATTCATCATACAGGTGTCTGATCGTGTCACGTGCTAGGTCGAGTTGATGGCCCAAGCTATCAGCGACTGCTTGCCATGCTTGCTTTGTTTGGGCGAAGACGTAGGAGTTCAAATATGCAGAGACGCGATTGTCTCCTGCATAATATAACTCGATGAAGCGTAATGCCATCCGTGAAGCGATATCTTCAGCCATGATGCAGTTATTCTCAGGCGTAGATGCAAAGATTCTTTCCAGTGATGGTATGTGTGCATGACCGACATATACAGTCACCATCACGGTGGTCAAGCCTCGCATGTCGGTCTCCTGTCGGTATGCTGGGAGGTGCATGCCCAGGTCTATGGTAAGTTTTGTGAGCAATTGACGGCCTGCCAAGGGCATAATCGCCATGTTTTTTTTGGTTGGTTTTGAAAGGTGGTAGAATATGTTTCGACAGATACGTTCCAAAGTAGGTTATTTTTTTACTGCCGAGTAGTTGGTGATTTTGAGAGCATTGTTATAACTGTTTCAAGTTATATAGGTGTAAGGGTTGAGGAAATAATTTGTGCAGTGAATGGTGTAGTGGATTGAGATAGGGGATTTGGTGGTATAGGTGTTTGATGGTGGTGGTAGGGAGGTGACAGGTGTCTTTTTTTATGTTTTGAATGGGACAGGTGTCTCGTGAGGGGAGGAGTTGGATAAATGAAAGGTAAATTTGTATTATATGATGAAATGAGATGGGTTATTAGGGCTTACCTTTCACTAATGGGCCAGATGGTTCAGTTGGGCTTCCCTGCTTTGAGTGGCATGTTCATGCTATTGAATTTCCTGGTAAATAAAGTAGTTGTAATTAAATGAGAAATGAATTTCATATGGTGTAAGTCTTTTGATTGTTGCAATGAAGATGACATTGGTAGTAAGCACATTGTGTACAACACCCTAACAATTGTGATTGAGATTTGCTCATATCTCACTTTGATTTCTATCAGAGTTGGTTATGTAGTAATAATGATATCTATTATTGGAATTTCTTATGCAAAGTGTAATATATATGTTGTAAGTAGGTGACTGTGTTTCACTATGTGGTGTTCACTTTGACATTAATACTTTTTGGTGGACTAAAAAGTGTAAGAAATATATGGAGTAGATGGTAGTGGTGTGGAAATGCATTTTGGAGAGAAAGAAGTTGGGAGCTTTCTACTTATGATTTATGAGAATGAAGGAATCTTAATTTGAAGATAGCTGATGATGATCGGAAGGAAGTATGGAGGGTCATAGTTTTTGGCTGTAAAGTGTGTATTACTTGAGGCAGCTGCAGCTGTAAGTAAAGTAAATTGTGTTTACTTGAGTTTGGCATGTTAGGGTAGATCAAATTTGGTGAGTTGTTCTACTGCTTGATAGATGGTGCTTCTCTTGTATAATAATGAGTTGCGGTTGATGTTGAAATATACTAAGACAGAAGAAAATTGGGAGTTTTTCTTGTGGAAATATGTAAGCTGGGTTATTATACATGACAAAAGGTGGTTATGTTATGGTGCATAGTTTATATGTGCTGCCATTCAAAATAGGAACGCGGTGTTCCATTACAAGTTGTATAACAAAACGGCGGTAGACCTCCGATGTGTGCTACAGCATGGCGGGCAGCTCGTCTATGGTGTCTTAGCGGCGGAGCTGACATCATCGGTGGAATGTGAAACACTGACAAGAATGGCAGACAGGAGAATGTCATAATATATGTCAGTTAGGTGATATATAAATTAATTGGGAAAAAATATTGTGTAGGAATGTATTTGTCTGTGGCAGTGCAATGAGGAAGAAGACAACGGTATTTGCAACATAAATAATGGTGAAATTGTGGAGTACATATTGTGTAGTAGTATGTCAATTTTGCTATGGAATTTTTAGTAGGAGAGGTACTAAAAAAAGTGGGTGAAACTGTGCATTATTAGTTATTAAAACTTTGGTGCAACCAACTTTTCTGATTGAGCTGTAGGTAGGTGGAGCTTACCTGCTGGTGGCTTTTTCTTCATTTGATGTGGGCAAGATCTTCCTTCTGGTTCTAGAAGAGTGGGAGGATGTAGGGCATTCATGGGAGGAACTGTAACAAATACATAAAATTCAAGTAGATGAAGTAAGATGGCAGATGATGAGTTTTACAATATAGTGCAGGCAGAAAAAGCAAGTAAAAAAAGAGGTGGTTGTAAATATTGGTTGTAACATACTCAATGAAGATGTGGGCTGCCTGCGGCGTGAGACCTGTGTGGTCAGCTTTCCTTTTTGTTGTTGATATAGGTGAGTGTGAATCTGGATGGTCTTCACGGATGTTGGATGGCAGCAATAGAGTTTGTGGAACGGTGGGAAGTATTGATGGAACAGGTTCAACCTTGTTGACGTTATATGTTAAGCGTTGTCTATGCAGCTGAGTTATATTTATGTCCACAATGAATAAGAAACGCTTTCCGCAGATATTTTCAAGAGATTGGGGAACCATTCTACCAGTGCGCCTCGATTCTGTGAATAACATATCAGCTTTCTTGTTGATGCTGCTTTCCGCTTGTTTCCCCATTACAGTAAACTCTGCCATGGTATCTCCATCGGTTACTCGTAAGAGCAGACGATACCTATAACGTACATGGAACCACTATTATCTTTGATTTGGAGAGGAATATAGTGAAGGACATATGAAGGAATTTACGGGGTACTTTTTAACATAATGACGTGTTATATCTTATCTTTGCAGGAATCTTTTTATGTGTGAGTAAATATTGTAAGTAAAGTAGTTGTGATGTTTCATCAGGTATGTATACAATAAATTTTGAGTGAGTTTACGGTGCTATGCATATTACAATTTGGTTTGTAATACAGATTAATATTTCTGTTTTCAAAATTGTAATAGTCAATCCGAACTGTTCAAAATATTTTCCACATGAATATATATTGCAAACCGAATTTTGTATTTCTCAGGAAATTTTTACTATTTGTAAAATAGGTAGAAATGTTTTTGGATGGTCCAAAATTTTCAGATCAAGTTATATTCTACGTACCTTTAAAAATAGTAAAAAATTTATAGAAAGTATAAAATTACATCTGCAAGTACATATTCATATGGGGACCATGTTGAACGGTTCAGATAGACTGTTAGAATTTTTAGGACAAGAAATATTGATATGTATTACAGACCAAACTGTGATATGCATAGTACCATAAGCTCAGTCATAAATTATTGTGTTGTAGGATGATGTGGTCTTGAAATTGGGGTAGCTGGAAAAAACAGCCCTTTGGGAAATAGAAAGCTTAAGTAATGCATTGTTGAAATAGCTGTTATACGTGGGAGAAATGATGTGGACGTACCATTGAATTGCTGATGTAATTGTTGTTTGGCAATTGTGACAGGTGATCGGGGTTCCATCGCAGTAAGCGAACACTTTACATTCAGGGCAGGCGGAGTATGACCAACTATCTTGGTTGACAATTCCGTCAATGTTAGCAAGGCAAGAGAATTGTTGGTCCTGCATAAATAGAAATATATGTTAGGTAACCTCAATACAACAAAGCTAAGTGTGTAATCTATGTGGTTAATATCAAAGGACAGCGTACTTTATTGCTGTATGGTTCGAGGCTGATTAAGTCTTCGAGAGATATGTTAATTGGGGTTGTCATTTTGGATGGCTTTGAAGATTGAAAGACTCTTGGTTGGAGTACATTAACAGGCTGACTTCCTCCTGTAAATCTGACAAGGTAGGAGAGGCGTAATTAGTATGACTGTAAGAAGTAGAAATGACAATGACTTAAAATGGAGGAAGATATTCCATGTTATTTCTCCCATATGTTATCTTTTGTTGTTAAAACTTGAAGTAAGATGTGCTCTGGGAGAATGTCGCTCTATTTGGATTATGGAAGGTATTGAGTGTATGTCACAAAACTGAAGATAAATGTGGTGAAAATAATATGAATTGGAAAGTGAGGTATAATAATATCATGATTTTGTCTACTTGTGGATAATGTACAGGTTATGGTAGTGGGGGAGCATTAGTGATGCATTTTCTTGTTGAAATCGAATGGTGAAATATGGAAGGTGAATGTATGCTTCATGTGTCATTCGAATGTAATGATGCAATCAAGAAGATGATGAAAATATGAAGTGTACGGGAACTTACTGCTGTAAATACTGTGCAATATGGGGTTGATTCTGGTCGGTGTAAATTTTTGTAGCACTGTATGTCTTCAGATAGGGTTCTCCTGTATTCATTAACATATAAGAATAAGTTACGAAATACAGACATAGATAAATTATAAGAAGCAGGAGATATGTTATGTCATATAAGTGTAGTATGGGGAGGGAGAAAAAACAGCTGAACTAATTTGTTCATGACCGAGTGTAATGAAAAAGTAGAGTGTGCTACCATTGTAAGATCTGAGCTCAAGGGAACTGAAAGCATAAACAACGGGCGATTGCTTCGATGCCTCAGAAATGGCAACTTCATCGATAAGAGGCACAAAATTAGTCCATAGTGTTACTCTTAAAGCCTTCCTTACCCCCTAATAAGAAGGAAATTAGGAAACAAATATTTAGTTGAATGTTTGGTATAGTTATTCATTGTATACCCCAGTTGAAAATATGCTATTATGCCTTTTGTTATTTTTATTTTAATAATTTGGTAGTTATAATTTTGTTCGATATGTGGAAATATACCCAGATATTAGATGGGTTTAGGAATAAATTTCTGTGTATTACATGGGCAACTTGGTCATTTATACTTTTGAGTGAATCATTTCTTACATGGGAAATTATTGGCAAAAAATGCAAAGGAATAGCAGTAATAATATATGGTCTTCAAGTATTATTGGAACTCTTTTTTTATGTCCCAATTTCAGCGTGCCCATTTTGGTGTTTGGAAATTTACTGTTTGTATCTTGGTAATCATAATGTTATATTTGGCCAAGAAAGTAAGCAAAATCTATACCTATATCCATGTCACAATGATTTTATATATCAATATATAAAACTAAAGATATATGATAAGCAAAATGTACGCCAACATGATGTGTGTAATCGGTGTTCAGGACACTTGAATTTGCTTATATGACTACATGTATATTATTTATAATTATGATGCTAATATGAGTGCAAATACAACATGTAATAGTTATTAATGATAATAACATATTGGTACAAGAATAGATTGGTACAAGTGGGAAATTTCGAAAAAAAATTACAAGGTTGGCAGGAGTATTTTTCATTTTAACAGGTATAGTATGAAGTCATGTACCTTATATTTTCCACTAAAATGTCTCTAATTACTGCAGGGGTATTCAAAGCAGTGATATTTTGCTGAGATCCTATTGAAGTAACTCGCCCAAATAATATCTGCAAGTAAGGATTATGTTAGATTTGTTTACACGGAGAAAGGAGCGCATTCATGGAAGGTATAGTAGGAAGTAAGAAAAATATAATGACGAGTGATATAAGTTTGATGTAAAAAGACAGGTTTGCTAATTCTGACAGTTTGATAAATGCTGACATTCTGTCACTTTTAGCAATCTGACAAATGAATGCAGATATCCTCTGATGATGTCCAATTCTCAGTTTTTATTTATTTTTTATTTTTTATAGCAAAGTGGCTTTCTGTGAATGTTTTTCCTCATTTCAATGGTGGAAGGACTAATCAAGGTGCCACCTGATTTGTAATGAATGTCGGTAACGGCTGATCCTATCGATCATCTAGAAAGTTATTTCTTCTGATCTTCGGCCATATGTTCTCTTCAAACTGTGCATTGTTTGGTTGGTGAAGGTTAGGTGTATTGGTCGATACTTTGTTCTCCCTATTAAGCGTGATGGCAATGACATATCAATGGGACAACTACACCGGACAACAGCTCGAGGCCCTCTGATGACTGTTCCGACCTCTTCAAAACTCACGGAAGTCGAAGCTAGCAATAGAGGTGGTTCCACCGTTAGATATCGAGCACGACGGCTTCCAGTCCACTTAGTCATGCGTACGATATATTTGTGGCCTGTTGCATCTATATCCACCAGTTGGGTGCTCGACGCGGAATTGTCTAAAGACGACTCGACCATTACCATCCTCTGGTTTGATTGGGAGCAAGCTCTTGGTCAGCCTTTGGAGGATTTCAGCTCAATGGCAGTTCCCTGTTGTAGGGAAAAATATAAATATGTAGGTATTAGGAAATAATAGACGTGAACAACTAATGTAAGTTAAAAACAAATAGTGGGTATTGCAAATTGAGCCAGATGAAGTCGGTCACCAGTATGGGAGAGCAAACAGTCGGATGGCAATCTCTAAGTGGGGAGCAAGTGAATGGCATCTAAATTTCAAACAAAAGCACAATGAAGGAAATAAATAAAAGATTGAAGGAAATAAGAAAGGTATAATTCAAACAGCCTTATGTAATTGGTACGAACGAATACAATTGAAATATTTACAAATATATATAGACCCTGGAAAAATTCAATCAAAATGGTGGATTAAGTTTGCGCAGTGGGAATTCTGTAATTTATCTAAAGTGAGACAAGTACTTAATCTGTTGATAAATAGTGATGGATACGATTGTTGTACTGTTTACTTTGTATATTTGAGGGTAAATAGTATGCAAAATTATTTGAATGGTAATGGAAGAGGGGAGTAATAGTACATACTTCACTGTCTGCCAAGAGGTAACGCATATTACGACAACGTGCGTTATTAGGATATATGATATCCCATGTCTTCACCACCCGACAGAGGATGGATGGGTTCTCTGTTCTGTCGGTCAACTGTGATAGCATCACTTTAGGTTCCATCTGCAAAGAAAAGAAAGAAATATGGTAACTACCAAATGGAAATGACTACATATATAGGATATAGAAAAAATCATTAAGCTGGAAGTAGTTTTAAATATTGTTATGGTGCAGAAGTACAGATAAATTAATTCGAAACAACAAATAGACGTGGGAAGTAAATATTATACCTATATGTGAAAAAATTTCGGTGTAGACAATATTCTGGGTGTATTGGGGATATTCATTGTCAGGATTACAAAGGAGAACTTTTATACCATCTATACTTGTTGCACGTGAGAGAGCAACGTATAGTTGACCGTGCGAGAAGACTGGACGAGGTAAATAGATACCTATCTTGGAAAGTGTTTGGCCTTGGCTTTTATTTATTGTCATCGCATAAGAAACTTTAATTGGGAACTGTTTCCTCCGTAAAGTGAAAGGCCATTTTGTTTCCTTCTTTATAAATATTATACGAGGAATTACATATCGATTACCTACGCCATGTCCCGTAATTATTTGTCCCTCTATGTAATGCGAACCTAACTTTGTAATTATTAGGCGAGTTCCATTGCATAACCCTGATGATTGATCCAGGTTACGAAGGAACATGACAGGCATTCCAATTTTTAGAGAGAGCGCATGGCTGGGTACACCGTTTGGGGTGAGGAGGTTAAGGTAATCGGAAGGGTACATATCACGAATCTCGGGAGATACATTGCCAGTTTCCTGGATAGTATCTGAACTGTAATATGTGGAAGGCTCTCCTGGCACCATCTCGAAAACCGCATTGTTAATGATATCAGTGTCTTCATTTTTCGGGGTGACAATGGCTCGCTCACGAAGATATTGGTGATCGGCATATTTCAAGAGGAACTGATCATAAACAGCTAGAATAATCGAAGAGTGGTCATCTTTTTCGTAGGAGACCAGCAGCGAATCGGGAATTCGAATCCAATTAGGTTCAATTGTGTCAAATAATTGTTCTCCTTTAATTTTCCCATCACCAATTGCGAGAAGCCATGAGGCAAACGATCTAGCACGTTCTAACTCATTTGCAGTCATACTTGAATCTAATAAGCATATTAATATGTAGATGGAATATCTTACAGGAAGACCACAATTTAGACTGTGTAATGCAAGCCGTGATGGTTTCATATCGGGAGGCTGATGGTATAATGGGAAGAGTTTGACGGAAATCACCTCCAAGAACTATAGTTAGGCCCCCAAATATTTTATCACGGTTATTTGGACAATTTGTTGCCATGATGTCACGCAGCGTTCTATCAAGTGCTTCGAAACAATATCTATGGTTCATTGGTGCTTCATCCCATATAATTAGGGAGGTTGATAGTAGTAATTTCGCGAGTTGGGTCCCTCGCTTGATGTCGCATGTACTTTTGTCTGATATATCGATAGGAATTCTGAACCTTGAATGAGCTGTTGTGGCACCGTCTAGAAGAAGTGCTGCGAGACCTGAGGAAGCCACTGGGAGGACTATTTTTCCCGAAGACCTTACAGAGGCGATAATGGCTTTCCAAAGGAAAGTTTTACCGGTACCACCATGTCCGTAAACGAAAAACAGTTGGCCGTAACCTTCGTTGACAGATTGAATAATGTGATTATAAGCTCTCAGTTGATCTACATTGAGACAGGCGCACAAAGAGACGGCCTCCGCAGCCAAGCCATTGTGGTTGAAGGCAATCTGCTCTTGTAACAAACGGTTGTCTAAGGAAGTGGTCAGATCAGAGGATGGCAAGGGCAAATGGAAGGTAGATAAAGATGTCCCCAATTGGGCGAGGTCGTTCTCTAAGTAAGATAGAATGTAATTCTTAGTTAGGTGCTCTGGCAAATTTTTTTTAAAGTGGGGATGAAGGACATTTAGTTGGTGGACTATATCATCGCCTAAAAGATGCCATGTCTTGTTCCACAGATCTGGAGGGTTGGAAACTTCACTATATAGTAAAATATAGACGAACAATTTTCGTAACTGGTATGACGAAGCCCATAAAGCGGCATCCTCCATCGAGATGACCCATTCACTATCATCGCTCATTAGGCCAAGAGCTTTGCAAGCATCCCTAAAAGTGTAATGTATGACACTATTGACAGTCCGAAGTGATTCGTATGATGTAGCACCACTAACATGACCCAAGAGCAATCGTAAATAGTACAATTCTCCCTTGTTTGGGTGAACATAGTATATACGACCTAACCGTTGTTGTTTTTTGCGCGGTGTCCAAATCTTCCCCGCTTGATCCCACACAAATTTTTCAGGTACTTGAACATAGGTTAGGGAATGTGCAGATGCTTCACGCTGATTTAGTGAGAACCACTCGGTCAACTTTGTACGGATCAAGTCCTCATTTGATGGAATAGAACTTATACGCTGGTAATCCGAGAAGGTGACATTATTTTCATCAGGTAGGTGAACTGGTAACCGTTCTACGGATGGATAACTGTGGTGTATATCATACTGGAAAATACGCCATGCTGCCTCTGGAGGAGTTATACAACGACAATCTAGGTAATTCTTCACTTCATTGGGAATAACACGGGGTTCACGTAATGCAGACGAGCTAAGCGTGCTAGGAGCATTTATAGATATGATCTGACGGTCCTCCCCTTTACAGAGGTACTTGAAAAGATATTTAACTAAATTAGGACTGTAACATTTCTCAACATTAAGGTGGGCCTGATATTTAATAATCAGAGATAGGTTGTGGGGAATGACATCGGCATTGCTGAAGAGGTGTCCATTTCTTTCGAAGTGCATGCCATTATCCCTACGACGATAAATAGGAGTACCATCTTCCTCAATAATTGTATGTGATGAGAAAGCTTTTGGAAAATTCTTCGAACAAATACCATCTCTCATACATGGGCTGCGATTATTTAGGAAACCACATGGACCATGAAGCATAAATTTTGTCACAGCATCGTAACCTAAAGGGTCAATGGTAGGATCAGGCAACTCAGCAGATATTAAGGAGTCAACATCCGAGGGGCTTTTCAACTTGTATTCTGAATCAAGCCAAAGGACAACATGGACATGTGGGAGACCCCTTTTTTGGAACTCAATCTGAGATACAACTGCAACGTGAAATAAAAAGATTTCAAAAGAGGAAAAGAGGAGACATGGAAGAATGGATAACTTAGAGAGATATGCAATATGAAGAAAGCAAGAATGGAAGTTGAGGTAAGGGAAAGAGCAAATTACCTGCAACTGTCTTACCAAGACAAGTACGCTGCTTAATGTCAGACTTCATCTTGAAAACACGGGCAACAACACCGGCTCGGTCGTTCGAATGTTGTCCATTAAGTAGTAACCTACTAATTTCAGGCCATTGAGGATTGCAGGTGAATGTAACAAATAAATCAGGAGGGCCAAAATGGCGGCAAAGCGCAATGGCATCGTGGTAGTTTTGATACATATATCGCGGACTGCCGACATGAGTAGCTGGCAGCACTATACGTTTACCAACTTCAGTACCAAACATATCACCCTCAACAACAGCGTTTCGTATGTTACAAAGCTTTTCGTAACGAAGAACCGATTGATTTCGTTCGATGAAATCCAACCTAGCTTGTTGAACCAAAGCATACCAATTGACAAGTATTTGCTGAAACAATCTACCTCCTTCAAAAATGGTCGTTGCTTCATTTATACGAGGATGCAGACGGTAGGCATAGTACTCGGACATAGTCACAAATGTCCTGTCAGTTTTCTTATCCCCAGGAGAACCTGGAGCGTAATGAATTTTTGGATGATAACCATCCTCACCATATGCAAAAAAAAGAGGGTATTGAAGTGCCATAAGGGAAGGATGCTCCGCACTAACACGTTTTAGCCCTTGCGAACGATGCTCGACGATGATGTCCCTCCCTCTTTGATCGGCTGATAAATCGCCTACAACAAAACCCACAATTTCAGACGCGGTTGGAGCGGAATATTGATGAGGCAACTGATCCCTATCGGATCGTATTTGGATCTGGAACTCGGTTAAATTTGATTGTAAGTAACGGTCACGTAAACATCGAAATTGACGGACCAAAACATTGTGAGTATCAAGCATGTTCATTAGGGCTTCTACAAGTGCGGGACGTATTTTTCGATTTGTCGACGTGTCTGAGAAGGGCGCAATTCTATTTTGGATCTCATGTTCAGTGTCAAATACATATAATTGCAAAAAAGATGGACGACAATCAGGCAAGGGAAGAAGGGATCCTATTCGGTGATAAATTTCACCTGAAATTTTGAAAACATAAGGGGCTGATCCATTGTTTATACGGTCGTCAACATGGCAACCTATGGACGTCATCGAAAGTAGAGAGTTGTATGTTCTAATGAGGTCACGGAAGTGATTAGAATCAGGGCAACCATTCGGGACTAGTAACATTTTCAACAGCTGAGGTGGAAATTGCATCAACGGCAATTGCACACGACCTTCCCGACAGCACAAATTGTAGCGAACATTATTTTTTGTAGATGTTGCAACACAACGTTCTCTGTACCAGAAGAATGCACCACAGAAACCGCACTTGTATTCAGGGAACCCAACATCAAGTATATCTTGGCGAGGAGCTAGTCAGAGGAAAAATGAGAGGCATAAATCAACAGTTTTTGTGAAAATGTTAGCATGTACATAAATTGGACAGCAAGGTATGTCAAAGAAAGTGAAAATAGTTTCAGCAGTAAATTGTACAGGAACTATACAGGATGGAAAAGACACGTACATTGTCTCTTGGATGTGCGTCTATCTTTGGCATGAGCCCTAGAATCAGCTGCATCGAGGGTTGACGAGGACGGCAATAAGGAAGGATTATTAGGAAAATCGTAGGAGTATGTATCAGGGATGACCATGCGATTGCCGATCAGATTTTGTGCAGAGCTGGTAATCCCTAATGACGAGGTAGGCAATATTCTACGCGCTTGATAAGGAGCTCGGCTCGAAGACGGGACCTCGTGGATAGCATCTGAGGATGGATCGCGAAATTTATACCGTCTTTTCATCCTCCAAAGGGAGGAAAAAATCGAAGAGTCGTTTGCAAAGTTGGAATATATGAGAGACGAAGTGGTACTACTGGTAGAAAGAGTACAATGGCAAATCGAAAGTAAGCCAAGGCCACACCATGAGACAGCAAATCTTGTACAAAGAGGATAGAAAAAAGAGTAGATGGAAGTATGAGTGACTTACCGCGAAAGGAATCCTACTCCAGACAGCAGCGTAGTTCTCAACGGGAGAGGACCTGGCATAGATAGCAAGAAGCAAATATGCGTAAGTATTTACAAAATTTTAAGTGATCCATGAAAAAAGGATAACATCGTGGAGAAACATTTAGATGAAGCAGTAAATATTTGGAAGGGATATAGCATACAGAAATCCAACTTTTTCCCCCCTTTTTCTGTTTCAACCCTTTTTTTTTTTGGTGAACAACATTTCAGAAGTGAAAGAGGATTATTATTTGTGTGCTTTAGTGGCAGCAACAGTACTAGAAAATCAGTGCAGTGCGATATAGTAGTGAGTGCAATTTGGTTGCCTAAAGGTCAACTTTACCAAGGAGGGAAAAAAAACCTAGTCAAGTAAAGTGGAGAATTTTGTTTGCTAAAGTCTGGAGCTACAAAGATCAGGAAGTGATAAAACATGCAGTATAAAATGTGTTTTGAAGACCTAGCTTCCCTAGGTGGGCATGGAGCAAATTTCCAACAAAGATGTATCTTGGTATTTTGTCTGTTTCAAGTCATCAAGTATTTTCATATACCACAATATCTAAAGTGATATATTACGAGATGTAGTTCTCGAAGTGGTAGCTGTGCGGAGACCACAATTGAGATGTGTATTTCATGTAGTTGTCATCTAAAATATTTTAACGTGGGTGTGGTAGGGTAACATACTTACCTTCACACTGGCTATTTTTTTTTTTTTTTACTTTATGATTACTTTGTACTGATGGCAAGGAAATTTTAGTAATTGTTCTGAAAAAATACAGTGTAGGGTAATACCCATCTCATTTCATCATATAATACAAATTTACCTTTCATTTATCCAACTCCTCCCCTCACGAGACACCTGTCCCATTCAAAACATAAAAAAGGACACCTGTCACCTCCCTACCACCACCATCAAACACCTATACCACCAAATCCCCTATCTCAATCCACTACACCATTCACTGCACAAATTATTTCCTCAACCCTTACACCTATAACTTGAAACAGTTATAACAATGCTCTCAAAATCACCAACTACTCGGCAGTAAAAATAACCTACTTTGGAACGTATCTGTCGAAACATATTCTACCACCTTTCAAAACCAACCAAAAAAAACATGGCGATTATGCCCTTGGCAGGCCGTCAATTGCTCACAAAACTTACCATAGACCTGGGCATGCACCTCCCAGCATACCGACAGGAGACCGACATGCGAGGCTTGACCACCGTGATGGTGACTGTATATGTCGGTCATGCACACATACCATCACTGGAAAGAACCTTTGCATCTACG
>JAJGRW010002722.1:0-13940 GCA_025461045.1 Carex parvula
GCTAGAAGAGAAGCGGGAAAGAAGTAGAAATGGACTTCATTGAACCTCTATTCCAAGCACAAACAAGCAAACATAAAAAATCACATAGCTCTCAACTTTGTTTTTTTGTTATCTACGCATCTAAATAATAGACCTACTTTCGGCTCTTCATTGTTGTGCTACCATCTGTAGCGTTTATTGATCTGCCTTCTAAATAAACTATATATATAAAGAGCAGTTTTCTTATATTAGCAGTGTTAATTATGTTGATTATGTTGACTGAGTTAGACTATGGTAATATGCATATTACGGATCGACCATGCTATGGATCCAGATTTCTATTTCAAAGCTCAAACAATCGATGTGAACCGTTAAACATAATCTCCATATGAAAATGTACATGGAGACCAAATTTTACATTTTTTTAGAATTCTTTTACTATTTTTTTTAGGTAAGTAGAAAATCTAAAATTTCTGGACATTGAAAGTAGTAATTTTCTACCAATCTAAAAGAGTAGTAAATTTTTTTTAAAATATGTAAATTCGGCCTTCAAGCACATTTTCATGTGATCAAATTTAATAATTCGGATCGACTGCTTGAAATTAAAAAATAGAGATAAAAATCCATAACACGAGTTAATCCATATATGCATATTAACCTAAACTCTCATGTTGACTTACTACATGGTTTACGAAAACAACACTTGGGAATTTTAGCAAAAGCAAGTTATACTATCCACAACCCCACTGGTATTGCTTCAAAATGGAACAATATTGTCAATCTTTTAATAATTTCCCTCGACCACTAAATCAGAATTTGGTTTTGAGCTTGGGAGCTCTAAGAAAGAAAGAAAAACCATAAAGGTACTGCAATGTTTTACGCCATAGTATGTTCAATATATACCAAACCATGGGCCCATGGCTGTTCTAGGTGCCATTTTTGATTCAAAAATAATTCAATGTTGTTGAATTTAGATGTCTTTCTTATTAATATCAGAAAATTTTGGTGCAACATAAAGGTGATTGTATTCATTTGAACACGAACGTCTTTTAACATACGGTCTCTAGTTAATTTAGCTAATTATAGTTTAATGATTATCCACTATGAATCAATTGACTTTCTATAGAGAGGAAAGCAACCAACTACCGTTGAAGAAGATCAGTAAAACCCACAAAGGTGAAGCCGATTCTCTAGCTACAACTAAACTTTACATTGATTCATCTGTTTTAGTAGGTTACACTAGAAAAATAATGTAAATATACCATCACCAACTAAGCCCTCTATATATAAAGCTCTCCCAAACCACTTCATTCTCATGAGAAGTGCATTTGTTTTGATAACTCTGAATTCTCTTAGGTGTACATCAATCATAGTGCAATAAAAAATGCAACCCTCTAAGTTGATACTGTTTCCCTTTCTTGGTCTCATTATTCTATCGACGCTAGTTCTCCCTTTGGATGCCGGACGTGCTTTCTTTATATTTGGTGATTCTCTAGTTGATAGTGGCAACAACAATTACTTGGTAACTGAGGCGCGAGCTGACACATTTCCTTATGGAATCGATTATCCGACTCACAGGGCAACAGGCAGGTTCTCTAATGGTCTCAACATCCCTGACCTAATCAGTAAGTACATTTTTTTTTGTTCCTAATATTTTCTCTATTCATCATGATCATTTCATATAATGCAATTTGAGAACAGGTGCCATGGAAATTTGAACTGAAAAAGCACATGTACTTCTTATGGAAAAGCTTTTTAGGCACAACTGACAAACTGTTATACATCTCAGGTGAGTACATTGGTTCCGAACCACCGTTACCTTGCTTAAGTCCCGAGCATCGTGGTGAGAAGCTATTAGTTGGTGCCAATTTTGCTTCTGCTGGGGTTGGAATTCTAAACGACACTGGCTTTCAATTTGTAAGATGTTCTTATATTATTTGTCTGCATCGATCATTCTAGGTTGCGTGCTCTTTTCTGGTTTTTATCTTGAAGAAATTTAATAAAGTATTATTTGACAACAAAATGACAAGACAGAATATAGTTTTGCTTTTGGTTGCAAAAGGGAAAAAAAAATTCTGGTACAATTGGCAAAATAAAAAGAAGGAAGAATGTCAATTCGTTACTACGGCAAGCCCCATGACGATAACGCTCTTGAAATTACCATCTTTTATTAAAATCGATCATAATTTACAGGTGAACATAATTAGGATAGATGAGCAGCTCCAAAAGTTCATGGAGTACCAGAGAAAACTAATCTCCCACATAGGTGCTGACAAGGCGAAAGAGCTAGTCAATAAAGGACTTGTTCTCATCACCATCGGAGGCAACGACTTCGTTAACAATTATTACCTTCTGCCATACTCTGTCAGATCACGAGAGTTTTCACTTCCAGACTACGTCAACTATCTGATTTCCGAGTATAAGAAAATTCTTGCGGTGCGTGCGTAGATATATTCTCAACTTTATCTTGATTTGAAATTTTGTATATATAGCATATGCATGAGAACTATGAAGAGATTCTCAATCCACCTTTTTTTTTTTTCTCAATTGTAGAGGATGTATGATTTGGGTGCACGGCGCATAATTGTCACAGGAACTGGTCCTCTCGGGTGTGCACCGGCTGAAATAGCCATGAGAAGCACCAGCGGCCGCTGCGCGAGGGAGCTGATGCGAGCTGCCGACTTGTTCAATCCCCGAGTGGAGAAAGCTTTGAAGGAGTTAAACTCACAATTCGGGTCCGATGTGTTCATCTCGGCCAATTCTAACCGCATGCACTTTGACTTTATTATGAATCCCAGAGCTTATGGTAATAAAACCATTAACCACATTATCTATTTCCCATTATTACTAGCTTTCTTTGCTCTTTGATAATCCTTGTTAAATCAAACATGATATGTAAGATTTTTTTTTCTTCTTTTTGTTAGGTTTTAAAACCGGAAAGGTAGCATGTTGCGGACAGGGGCGCTATAATGGCATTGGTATATGCAATATGCTATCCAACTTGTGCAAAAACCGGAACGAATATGTGTTCTGGGACGCATACCACCCGACAGAGAGAGCGAACCGGTTGATCGTTAACCAGATGATGACCGGTACAATCGATTATATGAGCCCCATGAACTTGAGCACCATCTTGGCGTTGGATGAAATGCACTGAATTTGTAGAATCAATTAAGCATGCTGTGTTGTTGGTCGTTTTGTGTTGTTATCTTTATGAACTGTTGG
This sequence comes from Carex parvula, assembly GCA_025461045.1. NCBI lineage: Eukaryota > Viridiplantae > Streptophyta > Magnoliopsida > Poales > Cyperaceae > Carex > Carex parvula. The sequence continues at coordinate 3,205 of JAJGRW010002722.1, forward strand.
TCGTTAGTTATATGTTGCATCTTTATAAACTTGGTTAGCTTGATTACCTTATGGTGTGATTTTCCTAGGAAGTTCTATAGAGAATTATCTGTGTTTTTGTAAGTTTGTTTCGTGAGCGTATTATAAGAATTATTCGGTGCTGTTTCGAAAGCTCAAATCGTCAAATGTATCTTTTGATTAAGCATCTCTAGGAATTTGACTATCACCTAAGGTAACATAATATTTGGATTTGGATTCAAACCGTCCAATCTATTTTGACACGAAAATTAAATAATTCCATCTTGGACCGAATTGGTCCGGATTCTAATCAGACGGTCAAAATTTAAACTCTAATATTATGTTACCTTAGCGGATATGTGATAGGACCATGTACCAAGAGCTCATGGTCCAAGTACCGAGTTCATCATCAACAACCTCCCTCGAGCTCGACAATATAGTTGGGTTTGGCGGTCCCCGCAACAGTCCGATAAAGACCTACTCGAGCGAGCTCAGGATGGTCACCGCTTTTATGCGAGCGTCACCAGTCCTACGTGGCTCCTATGTGACAGTCACCGGATGACCTATATAAAATCCGAAACTCGACCGAGTAAGAAGCTAGCAATTTCATTCATACAAAACATCTGTATAAGAAAGAGTTAAATACCTTACCTCCTTCCTATCTCGCACATTCGACTAACTCGATCCAACTAACATACATACAGTCTAACTCTCCGAGATAAGACGTGTCAATATGAATTCACATTGATCTTCATTATATACAAAATTGTTAAAAAGTGAACGGGGACTTAATTCTATAGACTCCAGACACTTAAATACCTCACAGAGGAAGCGATGCTAGCTAAAAGATGGTTTCATACTTGGATTTTCAGCCGTCTGATTATAAAATTAAGCTTAGATCAATATAATATATTTTTTTAATGAAACATTCAATTTTAAAACTACCGGCTTATATAGTAAACCCCTTTTTATGCTCGTCAAATTCTAGACAATTGACTCGATAAATCCTAATTTTTCCAGCCAGGTAAGCAGGTGTAAGCGGATCACCTCAGATACCTCATGCGATTATGTTAAATCCGAAACGTTCGTTTATTTTGCAAGAATCTTAGCGCGGTCCGCAAAATCTAAATAAGCCTGAATTCTCAACTGACGATCAGGATTTTATCTGATCACGTGAAGTACGGCAGAGGATGATTACTCGGTGTCAGTGTTGTAAAAAACGTCCGTCTAGGCCGATTAATCAGTCAATTAGTTGTTGGCGGTGACTAAAATGTCATGAATTTTTTTAACTAATTGATCGAGTATTTCTAATTATGACAAATTATTTCTAATTATTTTCAATTAATCACTTAACAGCTCCCCGTTCGTCCGACGACCGCCTACCTTTACTTAAAACACTGCTCAGTGTAAGCGATCTGCGCAGCTGACTTGTCTCGACTCTCGGACTTTACCCAAATACTGGACAAGGCGCAAAAGACCCGAACCCGATTTCAGCTTTATAGACCCGGACCCGGTCTATCCTCTTCTGAATCCAACCTTGGGCCGGGCCGCGAACCGGTCAAACCACTACGCGCCGCGTCGAATCTGCTCTCGGCACGAACATGGTAAAACCCTAAACCATTTTAAATTAAAAATATTAAAAAAAATAAACAAAAAGCCCTAAACCCTTTGTTTCTAGAGACTACCATTCCTCTCTCTATAATCCCCGCCCCCATTGCCTTCTTGCCCAAGCAGCAGAGTGAAACGATCCGCAGCAAGCCTCCACTCTTTCTCTCGCGATCTATCTTCACTAATTTCGAACTCCCTAGTGACACCCAATTTTCCTCCCTTTTGTTTGCTCGAAAATGTATCGCGCCGCAGCTAGTCTAGCCTCCAAGACCAGGTGAGAGTTCAGTTCGAATATCCATTGAAATGCTTTCATCCTGTATTAGAAGCTATTAAGTTATTTTTTCTCGATCTCTAAAATCAATTTTTCCTCTATTTTTAGGAACGCTGCGAGCAGCTCTAGACAGGTGAGAGCACTTTTTTTTTCTTAGTGGAAGATCTGTTCATGAGTGATTGTACATCAAATTAACTTTGAATTTTGTGTCTCCTCTCATTTATGGTTATACTAGATTTGGCGTTGGGAAGGTTTTGAATATAGAAGTGTGGCTGATATGAACTAGCTCTGAGCGTTATCACATTAGATTATTTTTAGATTTTCATCGGTTCCTATCTGGCTGTCAAAACTTTTAGTTATTTTCTGTTGGCCTTTTATAATAATGCTAGCATTGTCTGAAATTGCTTTCTTACCTGGAAATCGGGGACTATTAGATTATCTTAGGCTCAACTAGGTTCCCTTTATAAATTGAACTGATTTGAGAATCCAAATTTTTGTATACTACAGGTTGGAAGCAGGCTAGCCTGGAACAGAAATTATGCAGCAAAAGATATCAAGTTTGGAGTTGAAGCTCGGGCATTGATGTTGAAAGGTGTTGAAGAACTAGCAGATGCCGTTAAAGTTACAATGGGCCCCAAGGTAAATACACGCAAGTTATAATCTGTTGATTTTCTTTTGACTGACTGATATAAAATCAGTTTTGCTGTTCCCCTTATTTCAGTTACCTATAAACCTATATTGTACCTTTGGCCAGGGTCGTACTGTTGTGATTGAGCAAAGTTTTGGTGCACCTAAAGTCACAAAGGACGGTGTCACAGTTGCTAAGAGCATTGAATTTAAGGACAGAACAAAGAACATGGGTGCCAGCCTTGTAAAGCAGGTTGCTAATGCAACCAATGATGTTGCTGGTGATGGTACGTCTTTTTTTTAAGCTGATCCAATTGTGATTCCTCTTTTTTTTATTCACTTGGAGCTTTGAATTCTTTAATCCAATACTATATTCATTTCATGATATATAGGTTTCTTTGGGTCCTTGTAATGTGCATGTTATGATTTTTACATTAATATAGTCCTTGTATCTAAGCAATATGCTTGATTTTAAATTCTGGATTGGGTAAATGTTGTTTTAAGCTTTTATTTGTAAGTACAAGTTAAAAACTTCAACTTATTAGGAGCTTAGGTTAAAAATATTGATGTTATTTTGTTTGCTGTTGGTGCAGGTACAACATGTGCAACTGTTCTTACAAAGGCAATATTCGCCGAGGGTTGCAAGTCGGTGGCTGCTGGAATGAATGCAATGGATCTGAGACGTGGCATTTCCATGGCTGTTGATTCTGTGGTGACCAACTTGAAAAGCAAGGCTAGAATGATCAGCACCTCTGAAGAGATAGCTCAGGTTTGTTCAATGCCAGTTACTTACTGTTAGTAATACTGTACTGATCTTGTTTTATAGTTGCTGATTTTGTATTTTTCATGATAGGTCGGGACGATATCGGCCAACGGTGAGAGAGAAATTGGGGAGCTTATTGCAAAGGCCATGGAGAAAGTTGGCAAAGAGGGTGTGATCACCATTGCGGTAAGTGAGCCTATTGTAAATTGCGAGGAAATGACAGCATTCATTTTTCTATATGCTCTGTTTATAATTCTTGAAATAGTGGCTAATTATAGTGTTTAAATATCTGTAGGATGGTAACACTCTGTACAATGAGTTGGAAGTTGTTGAAGGGATGAAACTTGACAGAGGCTACATATCTCCTTACTTCATCACAAACCAAAAGAACCAAAAATGTGTAAGTAAATTAAATAATTTGAAGATTCTTTTTTATATAGTGTATGTTGAAGAAGGATCTTGAATATCTGCTGCTAATGAATTCTAGGAATTGGAAGATCCTTATATCTTGATTCATGAGAAGAAAATCTCAAACCTTAATGCAATTGTTAAAGTTCTAGAGCTTGCGTTGAAGGTAATTTTGTTTATCTTAAATCTCCATTATTCCTCACTTTCCTGCATAAACATGGTATCTGATATTATTCTTTCTTTCTTATATACAGAAACAAAGGCCTCTACTCATTATAGCTGAGGATGTTGAAAGTGATGCACTAGCGACTCTCATTCTCAACAAGCTTCGGGCTGGCATTAAGGTTTTGAATTAGTTTTATCCATCTTAATCTGCATTATATTTGCTTTTTGTTAGATATGGAGTTGTGAGGTGTTTTTTTTTTTTCAGGTTTGTGCTGTTAAGGCTCCTGGATTTGGCGAGAACAGAAAATCCAGTTTGCATGACCTTGCGACCCTTACTGGTGGCGAAGTAAGCTTTATTATCCATTCAAGCGTGAACATAGCATCTTTCCGGTGCATGCCCTTGCTAATTTTGTAGTATAACTCTTGATGGTTTGTATACTCTTATGATAATACAGGTAATAACAGAAGATCTTGGCATGAACCTTGAAAAGGTTGAGCTCAGCATGTTTGGTTCCTGCAAGAAGGTAGCGTAGTTACTCTGATTTTTGTTAAATCAGGTTTAGGTGTTCAACTTTGGATAATAATATATGTCAACTGGGTCTGTAATTTTTACAGGTCACTGTGTCAAAAGATGATACTGTCATTCTTGATGGATTTGGTGACAAGAAAGCTATCGAGGAAAGATGTGAGCAGGTTGGTGTTTCTTACAATTAAATGTTGTCTTTCACCTGTTTTATGAGGTATCACATTGATGATAACACTTGTGTATGTTTGGTTTTTTTTTTTTTTTGTCTTAACAGCTGAGAGGTGCCATTGAAGAGAGCACGTCTGATTACGACAAGGAGAAACTACAGGAGAGGCTCGCAAAACTTTCTGGCGGTGTAGCTGTCCTGAAGGTAAAATTTTGTTATCAAGAGGTTCTTTATTGAACACGTGTTTTGGTATGCATGTCTTTTTCTAATGTGTTGTAGATGTGTATATTCCCCATGAAATATCAAAATTTACATCATTTCATGCAAAGGTTCTTACAAAGGTGCCCCGCAGTTACTAATTCCACGATAAGTGTATGTCTAATTCAAGGCCTGTATTGAATTTCTCAAAGCAAACTCATCAGCAAAATGGCATATATCAGTACTCTTTCAATCTCTGTGTAAAAATAGTACAAATTGATTGGTTAGGTGAGTAATTAAAGCAGTATGTACCAAAAATAAGACAGGTGATGCTAGCATGTAACAATAAATTATTTACTAATTACACTTTAACTCTGAACAAAAGAGTGATATTCCCCGATCAAATCTGGGTCCTCAAATTTGATTGTGTCACTCTATCCTCTTCTTAATTACTCCACAAGTCCCCACCTTTATCCTCTCTAATGAACAGAATACCCTCTATGTCCAACACCAACTCTCACCTATTTTATTGTTTTATAGTCTCTGTACTGTGCTTGGTTTATTGATGATATCAGATGAGGGGTTAAAAAAACCACACAGGCGATGCTAGCATAGTGAAGAATGCTTAATATGATGACAGGAATTATAGTTTTGGTTATGAACAATGATAACAATAGGAAAATGTCAGTGATAAACCTCCATGACTTAATATGGTAAGGAAGCCAGGTATCTCTGTTAGGATGTCATGCATATTCTGGTAGTATCGGTAGGAGGCTTACTCTACACATTTTGAACAAATTTAATTGTTTTCTTAGAAATGTTTTTTATTTTATTTTTTTTCTTTTTATGTGGAATATGCATTAGCATCATAATTATAGGTGGCCTGGCATGTGTTATATTATTTTCTAATGTATTATGGAAAATGTGTAGATTGGAGGTGCTAGTGAGGCTGAAGTTGGTGAGAAAAAGGACAGAGTTACTGACGCCTTGAATGCTACAAAAGCTGCTGTAGAAGAGGGTATTGTACCCGGTAAGTATTCCAACAACCTCATGTGTTTACGCAACTAGCGAGCTTCAAATCTAAATTGCATGGTGACAATGTATGCATTCCTTTATCAATGCAGGAGGTGGCGTTGCCCTTCTCTATGCAAGCAAAGAGCTGGAGAAGCTGCCAACTGCCAATTTTGACCAGAAAATTGGTGTTCAAATTATTCAAAATGCTTTGAAGGTCTGATACCATAAAAATCTCCAAATATGCAGAGGGCCATCTTTTTTAATTGTTTGTTGAGTCACTCAAATATATTTATGTATGAAATTGCAGACCCCAGTGCACACAATAGCAATGAATGCTGGCGTTGAAGGGGCAGTGGTTGTTGGCAAGCTTCTTGAGCAAGACAACACCGATCTTGGTTACGATGCAGCAAAGGGTAGGTTTAGTTTCTTGACATTTATACTTATTGTTATTGGAAGGATGTTCATCTTATTATTGATTTTTTCATGTTTAAAATTTCAATCTTATTTCAGGTGAGTATGTCGACATGGTAAAGGCGGGTATTATCGACCCATTGAAGGTTATTAGAACTGCGTTGGTTGATGCCGCAAGGTATATTTCCTTTTATATCAACTTGTTACGGTTAGGCAAAATCTCAGATCACAATTATTTGGTCTCGAGTATTATTGAATTTCAAGTTTGGCATAACTGTGATATAGTCCATCGTAGAAAAATAAGAACCTGCTTATTGGAAACAGTGCAAGAGTCTATTTCTTTTCCTTCACACCTACAAAAAATTACTTCCAAGTTTTTGGTACTTCCAATAGTTTTGCATTGATAATGTAATGGTGAAGAATTTATTTTTTATTTCATATGGCATAAAAACTTGGCAAACTACTTCCTTTCATTAGTTTTACATTGATAATGTAATCTTTCCAAATTGTGCAGTGTTTCATCCTTGATGACTACTACTGAGGCTGTTGTTGTTGAACTTCCAAAGGATGAGAAGGATGCTCCACCAATGGGCGGTGGCATGGGTGGAATGGACTACTAGATCAGTTTTTAGCTTTGGATTAAACAATTTTAAATCACGTAGGTTAGGATTTTGAGTGTGAGTTTGAATCAACCGCTCATTTCTCCCTAGTGGAAAATGTTCATAAAAAACTTTTTTGTTTATGCTCCAAAACTTTGATTGAGCAAACAGAGAATTTTGTTATTTTTGCGGATGAATAATGAGAGACTATTGGAGCGAATATTTTGCAAACCTTTCTCAATTTGTCAAAGGATGAGTTCATGTTTCTATTATTGGAAACTTTATTCAGAACAACTTCAGATAACCATTGTCAATTTGAGAATGTTTCATATGATATGATCATATAAAGTGCAATCAATACAAATCGATATTATAAAATGGTGTTCGCTGTTTGCTTGACACGCATCCCGTGCTAGTTCGGATTTAATTACCAGAATTGGCAAATTTATTTAGCAATTTGAAAGAGGCGCGTTGGCAACCAAATGATATTTTAGGTGAGAAAGACCGAGCAAATATGTTTCCTTTCTCGAAAAAAAATGTGGATTACGAAAGGCAGGGAGAACAGAAGATCAAAGAAACATGTAATAGAATTATAGAATTAACGAGAAAGGAAGACATTTCGGGTGAAGATTTTAACATAAAGTTCAGATAATAAAGTCAAAATAATGTTATATACAGATAATAAAGTCGAAACATATTACATATAATTTGTGTGCTAATTTATGTGCTGCATGAATCGGGAACTTGACGCACGAATCAAAAACTCTTGTCAAAATATTTACCCTAACTTCCGAGTAGTCCTCTTAGAGGTCAATTTGGGTCCAAGGTCCATTGGACTCAAAGTGAGTTCGATGACCGTCAGATCTGCTTTAAAATTTGCGTCCGTAACTTCCACGTGTGTTTTAAAATTTGTGCGCATGAATCTTAAGGTAAATCGGATGGTCCCGAAGTCCATCCGACCCAAATTTGAGTCCGAGGGGCATCGGAACCAAGCAGCTCTCGTCCTCTTATACTTCGAATTCGGATCCTCCCGGGTACATGACAGGTTCTGTTGTTCAGTATCGGTAGAATTAGTGAATCCGGACCGTTCTTTTAACCTGGGACGAATCTTAAAAAGAACCCTCTTAATAGTGGATTAAGTTCAATCCGACTGAGAGTAAATATCAACCGTAAATTTGTGAGTTTATTTTACGGTACCTGAGAGCATACTCGTTCTCTCAGTTCTCCACGCTAAGAGCCAAAAAACGATCGGTGGTCTTCCGTGATTAATTTGATCACCTTGGATGCTGCCAAAATTTGAACTGAAACTTGGTCCATTTATTTTCTTGTTATCGTAGTGCGAGTACTTCATTTTCTATCTTTAAAAAAACTTGGAGTCAGATTCTTGAAGCATTTCTGAAGGAAAATAAATCTGCTGTGATTCCCCGAGAATCACAGGACCATGCGATCCCATCTCAACTGTTGGTCTTTCTCGAGATGCATGTATGAAAATTTACTTTTTTAAAAACATTTTCGAGATCTGCATACGAAAAAGTTTGAATTATTAATCTCGGAATTTTAGGATCCTACGATCCATCTCGGAATCGCAGCATATTCGGACTCTTTCTGAAGGAGCGTCGTTTTTGTCCTTTCAGATAATCCAAGCAGTAGTCTGATTTTTCATGAAATATTTCTTCGCTGCTCTGATTTTCCATGATATTTAAGTTTGCACTGTGCTTGCCTCCCGGACCCTAGCAGAACTTTTCATTTATAAAATAATATAAAAATAATACAGGTATTATTAGAGGCGGAGGTACCGTGATTTTTATTTTTATCCAAAAAAAAAAAAATTTTAATATAAATAACCAGGTTTTTAAAAAAAAATTTATTTCTACCCAAACCGCTAGGAATATTTGCGGTTCGAATTAAAAATTCGAACCGCTAGGAATCCTAGCGGTCTGAATTCTTAATTCAAAGCGCTAGATTTTGAATTCTTAATTCGGACCGCTAGGATTCCTAGCGGTCCGAATCAAATATATAGCGGAATTCAAATTCTTAGTCTCTGAACACCGTATAAAGCTGGCCCCACCGAACACCGTATAAAGCTGTCTTTAGTCAAAGAATTTCTATTATATAAGATCTATTCTAGATCTTTTGTAGCACGTATAAAGGAGTTGGCTACGGAGCAATATAATTTTGGTTGTTGTTGGGATCTGGACAATAGATATTTTGCAATATAATTTTTTTTAATATTTTTAAAATAAAAAGTTAATAGACGTATTGTTAGACTTAAATTGACTGTGTATCACCTTTTATGTAATTTAAATATTATTGAATATTCCATCATTAAATATAAAGACTTCTAAGTTGTTTGATAAGCAACAAACATTGTATCAAATTTTATAGTTCATATATTATTAGCTGGATTTAAAATTATAAAAGGGCTTTGGTAGAAGACACACATATCCGGAAAGTTGTTGCATAAATCATCATAAAAAAAATGTCAGTTTAATGATTTCGATTTAAAAATCAGTCTTTGATCAAATACAATAATCTATGTGTATAAGAAGTCACATGTTTAAAACTTAATATAAAAATAACTTGTGAATATTAAATAGCTTGTGAAATTCAAAGTGAAAAAATTTGATATCTAATCATTACTTATTGTACTTCATTTAATTAGATTTATGAATTTTTTTCTCAAATTTTTTTTCTTTAGAGTTGCGGTTGGTTCAATCAACTTTATACGTGCTACAAAAGATCTAGAATAGATCTTATATAATAGAAATTCTTTGACTAAAGACAGCTTTATACGGTGTTCGGTGGGGCCAGCTTTATACGGTGTTCAGAGACTAAGAATTTGAATTCCGCTATATATTTGATTCAGACCGCTAGGAATTCTAGCGGTCCGAATTAAAAATTCAAAATCTATCGGTTTGACTTAAGAAGTCGGACCGCTAGGAATTCTAGCGGTTCGAATTTTAATTCGAACCGCAAATATTCTTAGCGGTTTGGGTAAAAATAAAAATCTTTTAAAAACCTGGTTATTTATATTAAAATATCTTTTTTTTTGGGTAAAAATAAAAATCACGGGCGGAGGTATTAGTATAGAATGGGTCAATTGACCTTTATTTTGTCAAAAACTATTAATGAAGTAGACTTTGTTCTATAATTTATAGTAAAATGCTATATATATATATATATAATATATATATATAGGACAGTGCTACGGTGCTACGCGTATATAAGGGCCCTCCGTGCTACGGCTTACTTTTTGAGTTTTCAAAATTCTAACGGTCGATCCGAACCGTTCAACACGATCTCCATATGAATATGTACTTGCAATCCAAATTTTACATTTTTTAGAATTTTTTTACTATTTATTAAGCCACTTTGAAAAAACACTAATTTGTACAAAACAGTAAACTTTTCTAGACCATTGGATCAGCGATTTTCAAAGTGGCTTAATAAATAGTAAAAAAATTCTAAAAAATGTAAAATTTGGTTTGCAAGTACATATTCATATGGAGATCGTGTTGAACGGTTCGGATCGACCGTTAGAATTTTGAAAACTCAAAAAGTGAGCCGTAGCACGGAATGGCCCTTATATACGCGTAGCATATTAGCCAGATTCTATATATATATATATATATATATATATAAGAAATTGGACTCTCAATTTTTTTTGAAATTTTATATATTGATTTCATTTTAAAAAAGAGAATGATTTGTGTATAATTTGTAGAATTTCTAATATTTTAGAATTTCATTTTATTTTATATTATCTCATCCTCACACTCCCAAGTCTTATTAAAAAAAATATTTTGACCGCTATTTCAATAAATTTTGGCCTCATACTTGAGTATTATAGATTTTTTTTTATGTAAAGCTTTGATGGTGGCTTGTAATTGTGTGGCAATTAAAGAAAAACGAATTCTGAATTCGGTTTTTTAGAAATTTATAAAGGAATTAAATCTCGGTTTCTATTATTGAATTGAAAAAAA
>JAJGRW010002723.1:0-43650 GCA_025461045.1 Carex parvula
ACGCATCTTGTGCTGAATAAACAAGGAAATGAGTAGGAATAAAATGGGCTAAGGGCAGTAGACTCACAAGCCCAATTAGTGAGGACCATCCTTTCTATTGAAAGGACTCAAGGCCTGGTATTATGGGCTGGGCTAATATATATATAAATGAATATATGAAGGAACGCTCTTCAGGGAATTTCTTGCAATGGGGTTACCTTTGCCTGATTTTGGTCTCAAGTAGACTGTAGATACGAGATAATTATATCCATGTATTATACGAGTAGAACTACGGTGCTCTTAAGCTCCACAAGTTCTTTGTGAGCTCAACTCCAAAATATATTGCATTGATTTCTCTGTTTCCGATTAGATCACTAAAGGTGGGCAACGCAGGGCCAACTACCAGCTCAGCCCCGTATTTTATACAACCACGTTTTATTCACAATTTAAATTAAGGTAAATATATTTTATGGAAGTGAACCCTTCTTTGATTATATAAATCCACTATAACAGATGCTAAGAACCTAAAACAACTTGCCATGTCACTTGACTTCAGCTTTGCTATATATTTGATATTTGGCACCTCCAAAAATGGAAGGAATTTACTGAACCAAAAACAAAACCAAGAAATAAAAAACCTCTCTATGACAACTTTGTCATCTTGTTCGGGTGTCTCACTGCAGAAACGGATGGATGCACTCCGGCCACATGCACCATACGACATGGAGCAGTTCATGATATACCGACTACCAAATTATTTGCATCATGATGGCAACAAAGCTCTATTTGAGCCATCTGCAGTTTCAGTTGGCCCATATTACCGAGGTAGAAGTACCCTTTGTGTCATGGAGGAGTACAAACTGCGGTACCTCCAAGATTTTCTTTCTCGCAATCCTGAGGTATGCCTCGAGGATTGCATCAAAGAGATTCAACTCATCGAGACTGATGCTTGCCAATGCTACAATGAGGTAGTTAATTTGAGTAGCACCGAGTTTGTAGAGATGCTGCTTCTCGATAGCTGTTTTATTCTCGAGTTGAGCCTGAAGTACAGAGAGGAATCACACGACATAATGTGCAGGCCGGCTTTTTGGTTCTATCCCATTTGGATGGACTTGCTACTTTTCGAAAACCAAATACCTTTCTTTGTCATTGAGAAACTTTTCTCTCTTGTAATGGCAGGTGGTCAAAATTCCCACAATAACCTTGTTATTATTCTTACGAACCTTTTTCGCGCACATGAGACGCCCGGCGAACCACAAATTTTGGGAGGCAAAATCCATCATTTGCTCCATCTTTACCACGAATTATTTGTGCCAAGGCTCGAATCCCGGGCGAAGTCATCCAAAGGAAACAGGTGTTTTCCCTGCCTAAAGAAATTGGAAGAAGGCACTATCAAAAAACTCTTGTGATTCCATGTGCAACACAGCTAAGTGAGGCAGGTGTGAAATTCTGCTACAAAAGGTCGCCCGAACACAAGTTTGACATAAAATTGAAGCGAGTGATAGAGATTCCAACCCTAAAGATTGATTCAACTCACAAGCCTCTGTACCCAAACCTCCTTGCCTTCGAAGTATGCCTCTGTTGCCAAAACCGCACATTGAGTAGTTACATCGTACTTCTCGATTTGCTCATCAATACTAAAGAGGATGTCGAGTTACTCCAGAGAAGTGGTGTTGTTGAAAATACACTGCCAAATGAGGAAGAGGTTGCGAACTACCTAAATCTAATTGGCAAAGGTACCTATGTAGACTACCACAATCACTACTTTCTTAATTTGTTCGAAGACATCAATGATTATTATCAATTAGGATGGAACAAGTGCAGAGCGAGACTGGTGCATGAGTACTTCAGCAGTCCATGGGCTGTGATCTCTGTGTTTGCTGCCTTTTTCCTACTGATTCTCTCCATTATACAAGCCTTCTTTGCATTCTACCCCTACATGAAATGATTGGTCATGTGTGTATTATGTATTCTCCTATATTAAGGGATCAATGTTTAATTAGCATTTCGTTAATGACAGCGTAAAATTCGACATTTGATCAATGGCAATTTGTAACTTGATTTTCTTATTTCAAGCTCTAGTAGGCTAGGATTGTCCCTATGCAGCAAAAGGTTGTCGTGTGGGTTAAATTTCTTGTTATCCTTGTAGCTTGACTATTGAACTGATCACCAATCATTCTTGCATCTTAATTTTATATATTCCATTTAATAATCTTAAAGTAAACTCCATGCTGGATGTGTTGCATATACTGACATTTTAAACTGTTTTAGCTACTTTGATGAGCTTAAATTCAAATCTATCAGAATGACTTCTAATAATGAATCCAAACCGTTGAAACCGATCTATTTCACGAGTAATGCGTTAATTTTTCATCATTTTTTTACCGCTTACCTTTATACTAAATTAATTCGAAAATTAAAAAATGGACATGTAATTAAACTCATCACTTGTGAAGTAGACCGGTTTCAACGGTTTAGATTCGTCATTTAACATCAATCCAATAAGTTTTGAAGTTGAACACTTGAACTCACAAAAAACTTGATAAGCATAAGCACATCCTAGTTCTACTCTACATCATATGCCTAAAATTTAAACATGAAAGAAACGTTTTTCTATTCATAAAATTTAGTTCGGCCACCAGTAACTTTATTTGTTAATGGAAAGAAATAGTTTGCACAAAACAGGTGAATATATGCCGATATTTTTATTAAAACCCCAAAAAAAAAAAACAAATTATCAAATCTGCTCCCACTTCAAAATTATAATTATTTCTACCCTAACCGCCCGTGGATTGGGCGGTCCACTTTTCCCACCAGACCGCCCAGCAGCCGGGCAGTCCACTTTTCAAATCTGACCGCCCAGGTGATGGGCGGTCCACTATGAAATTTTGTTTTTATAAGGTTTTATGTTTTAATTTGTTTGAATGTTTTATATTAATTGTTGTAATGATTTGTTTGAATGTTTTTATATTAAATTGTTGTAATGATTTTTGAATGTTTTATATTAAATTGTTGTAATGATTTGTTTGAATGTTTTATATTAAATTGTTGTAATGATTTTTGAATGTTTTATATTAAATTGTTGTAATGATTTGTTTGAATGTTTTATATTAAATTGTATGATATATATTTATTATTTGTTGACGATTATATTTTTATAATTGACGATTATTTTTATATGTTATGTAATTGTGTAGTTTTAATATAATTGATTAGTTTTATATTAAGTTTGTTAATGTTTAAATGTTCTAAATGGTAATCTAAATAGTAAGTCTAAACAATAAAAGTAGGTAATCTAAATGGTAAGTCTAAACATGAAACATAACAGTCCAAACATGAAATATAATAATCCAAACTAAAATACTAGAAACCTATCAAACTGAAATACTAGAAACCAATCAAACTAAAAAAAAATATAAAAACCCTAACGGCGACGACGAGGGCGAGGTCCGGAGAGGTCCAACCTAGTAGGTGCATGGCGCTCTCTCTGCGACGGCGGACGCCTCTGGTGAACCTCATCCACCTGCATGTCATCGTGTACGGCCTCACGCGCCAATGGGTCCGCCCCCAGGTGTAATGCATGCTCCCCATGGATCCCCGCATGTGTACGCAACACCCACGGATCGGCCTCCCAAGTAGGAGGATACGTGGCCGGAGGCGGTGTGCCAAATATAGCAGCGGCAAAGCCATCTGCAGTCTGTGCCCCACTCCCTTTGGCCTCGTCGTCGTGCTGTCTGGGCTCCATATACTGCGGTCGGTGGGAGCTAGCTGGCTCCCATCCGCCCTCATCTGGAGCTAGGTCATCCAAAGAGAAAACGGCGGCGGCGGCAGCTTCATCCTGCATGTAAACAATGTTAAATTAAAGACATAGAAGTAACGAGTAAATTAATTAAATAATGAACTTTTGCTACCTCGGTATGCTGCACGGGAACTCCATGCTCGTTGTAGTACGCGTTCCACGCGTTGTTGTTCAACACCCATTGGTGGATCGCCCAACCCGAGTCATCATCTGCAGAAATGAAGATAAATTAATAATAATGATCTTTTGGAGAGACACTTAATAATGATCATTTGTATGACATATTATTACCTGCAGGAGGTGGCGGCATCTCCGCAGCGTAGATAGGGGCTCTAGGCTGCTCCGGATCTGGTGGTGGGGCCTTTATCTCGCGCCAATTGATGTCCTCCCCGGCATCGTGCAACATACCAACGAGGCGCCCGTCCCAGCCAGAGTCCTCAACGATCGGTGCACTGTGTTGGAGCATTTGACATCCTATCGCTCTCCAACTTCTTCTCGCCATGCACACCAAGCTGTGTGCCACTCCTCTAATAGCGGTCAAAATCTGCACACAATGTATTTTCATTATTATTATTAGAAGATGAATAAATAACTACAATTTTTTAAGCATGTCAGTTTCATTTAAACATACCGAACGAGCATGGATCGGACCGAAAGGCAAGTAAGTCCTAGATCCGTCACCCTCACCCGTGAGTCTCCGTCGAAGAGCATCACCATAGTCCCCCTGTAGATAAACCGTCGGCATGCCCCATCTCTGGTACCAGACTAAATACCGCAATCTCCAAGGCCCGACCGGCATAGGGGCATCTGGAGCTGGAGGCGGGGTCCATAGTGAAAATGGGGTGATGCAGCACGCTGGTAATGCTCCCAGAAACGCGTGCTCCAGTCGACTTTGGGCTTGTTGTGTTTAGTGCTGCAATATAAATTAATTAGTAACGTGTATGGCTGAGCAAGTAATAAAATAGGGAAACAATAAGGCAGTGGGTAGTTACCTGTGCAGCTGGGTGGTCCGCTGCTCGCCCAACTCTGGAAAATCAGGGACATAGGCATCCAAGCCAAACTGACGGGGCACTCGATCAGGATAGTGATACTCAACTATCCAGAAGCATACGCACGGCCTCCGATAAAACGAGAGAGGTCTCTGCTCTAATGTCAGCGGGCACAGAAGGCCCCGATCGTAGAACACACGATAGGGGTACCAGGTGACGCTCGCCTCGTGAAGCATCTGGAGCTGGCCCCGGACATACGAAATCCCCACGGTCCTCCCTCTGCCCGTGTCCTCGTACGTGAGGGGAGTACTCCATATGGCACCGTACCCCGGATGTCTCTCGGGGTCATCTCCCATCCATAGCCCCTCCTGAGCTGGAGGAACAGGCCGACACACCGGTAGATGTGACCAGGACCACTGCTGGAGTAGAAGAAGTGGTCCGGTAATCTGCCTGTTCGTCGCCTAAATTTTGGACATGCGATGCATTTCTGGTAAATATGGAACCATAATATATGTAATAAAAAAATTAAAATATTTGTACAAACTTACTAGACAAGCATGACACAAGCCCCGGTATAAGTGAGCGAGCACGGCTCCACCCCAATTCCACCTCGACGGCCGCTGAATGTCCCTCAGCAGAGAGAGGAACATAATCGGGACTGCGTCACTGCTGGAATCGACAAAAATGACGCTGCCACATAAATCCAAGACAAACGCCCTCACGTACCTGCAATATAAATTAGAAACATAAATAACTACATTTTTTGTTCAATCCATAACATATTTTAATTTGCAACTGTTTGTGATTATCTCAGAACAGCCTGCTCGTCACGTGTCTGGGGGGTGATCCTACGCCGGTGGAAGTATCTGCGGAGCGCCGCAAGACTGATGCAGTACTGTGAATACCGGTACTCCTCCTCCTCCTCTCCTTTCTTCTTCTTCTTCTTCTTTTGCAAGTCCGACGGAGCGGCCCCCAGCAGCTCCGGTATCATGTGCATCAGGTCTGGATGGTCTGAGACATCACCGATGGGGTCGCCGTCTATCCGTAAACCCCACAAGGCGCTGACATCACCTAGTGTGACTGTCATCTCCCCAACCGGAAGGTGAAATGTATGCGTCTCCGGTCGCCATCTCTCCACTAGACCGCAAACGAGGGCCTGATCAATATCACAGTGAGGCATGATGGCCAACTGATACAACCCCAGACGAAGGATGCACTGCTCCATCAATGGGTGACGGACGTATGGTATCTCGGGGGTGCGATGCCTCACTGTCATCATCGTCGTGTCCTGCATTTTACAATTATTTCAATATAAACGTCTAATTAAATGATGCTATTTAAATTAGGAATACAAAGCCAACGTACCTCCATAGATGCAAGTGAGACACGGTGCCTGACATGTGGGATCCACAGAAGAGGACTAAACGTGTCAGGATGGTGAGGGGGATAATCTCCAAAGGGAGCATCTACACCGGACGACTCTGCACCGGATGCCTCTGCACCGGATGCCTCTGCACCGGATGCCTCTGCACCGGATGCCTCTGCACCGGATGACTCTGCACTGGATGCCGCTGCACCGGATGCCTCAGCATCGTGATCATGTGAACTCTCCCCCGTCTCCAGAGGGGCATCCCATGCACGTCCCCGTCTAGTTCTGACCATACTACATTTCAATAAACAGAAGATTTTATCTTACAAATCCTGATTTATAAACCCTAACTTATAAACTCTAATTATGTCAACCCTAAACCCTAATTTAGGAATTCAACCCTAATCTAACAATTCAACCCTAAACCCTAATTTAGGAATTCAACCCTAATCTAACAATTTAACCCTAAACCCTAATTTGATCCATAAACCCTAATTTAACCCCTAAATCCTAATTTAACCCCTAAACCCTAAATTAACAATTCAACCCTAATTTAACAATTCAACAAAATTTAAACAATTCAACCCTACATCCTAATTTAACAATTCAACCATAAACCCTAATTTGATCCCTAAACCCTAATTTAACCGCTAAATTCTAATTTAACCCCTAAACCCTAAATTAACAATTCAACACTAAACCCTAATTTAACAATTCAACCCTAAATTAACAATTCAACATAATTTAAACAATTCAACCCTAAATCCTAATTTAACAATTCAACCCTAATTTAAACAATTCAATCATAAACCCTAATTTAACAATTCAACTCTAATTTAACAATTAAATCGCGACAGGAAAATCAACAACCCGCACACGATAATTAACAATTCAACCCTAATTTATAAACTTCAGTTTTGTCAACCCTAAATCCCTAAACTACAAACTCTAATACCGGAAACCCTAATTTTGAACAATTCAATCGTTTCGGGAAAATCAACAACCCGGACACGATAATTAACAATTCAATTCTACCAATCGTTCCAATGCCAATACAAGATACAAAATATAAATTAAAAAAATTATTTAGAAACTTACCCGAAAATAATCGGACTGTTGCCGAGATGGCCGAAATTAGGATTCGGGTGAGAGAGAAAGAGAGAGAGAGAGAGAGAGAGAGAGAGGAAGAGGGAGAGAATGGCAGAATAGAGAGAGAGAATGGCAGAATAGAGAGAGAGAGAGAGAGGAAACCCTAGAGAGAGAGAGGAAGAGAGGGAGAGAGAGAGAGAGAGCTCTAGAGAGAGGAAGAGAGGGAGAGAGGGAGAGAGAGAGAAAAGCACTGCTGGGCTGGGGTGGGGTGTGGTTTCGGGCGGCGACGCGGGCGGCGGGCTGGAGGCAGAGAGAAGAGAGAGAGAGAGCCGCTGGAGGGGGCGGACCGCTTTTAAAAAAAAAAAAAATTCATAGTGGACCGCCCAGGCTCTGGGCGGTCAGGTTTTAGAGTGGACCGCCCGAACGATAGGCGGTCAGCTTTCAAAAGTGGACCGCCCAGTAGCTGGGCGGTCTGGTGGGAAAAGTGGACCGCCCAGGCCACGGGCGGTTAGGGTAGAAATAATTATAATTTCAAAGTGGGAGCAGATTTGATAATTTGTTTTTTTTTGGGGTTTTAATAAAAATATCGGGAATATATGCATTTTCTTAAAAAGAATATTCGCTCTTTAAAATAATTTGGTTTACAGCATTTCATTTCAAAATAGAGCAAATTCGTAATATCGGTATCAAATTAATGTGCCATTTGTCATCCTGCTTCAAATGTCATTGCATAACTCATATTTTATATGCTAGTCAAATTCATACCTCCCGACATTTTTATTAATATCGAAAGTTTAATAGAAATTATTATTTATGCCCAGATCGCCGTGGTTTCGCGAAAAATGTCCAAGCCGGCCAGAAAATGGCCGGCTTAGGTACCCCAGTAAACCGGCCATTTTGTGGCCGACTTAGTTTTTTTTTTTTTTTTTTCATAGAGAGACACTATGAAGATCAAATATTGAAATGTAACACTGAAAATATGAATTTTTGTTTAAATTATTTGTTAGATTACTTTTGATGTATAATTAGCATATTTATACTAAAATATGCTAGATTACTTGAAATTATGTTGAATTACACTATATTAATTTAATTACACTAAATTACATTACATTACGCTAAAATACGGTAAATTACGCTAGATTACATATGAATAGAGACGATATCTACATTGAAAAGGCAAAAACGACGACAAAACTTCAAACAGCCATAAAACAGCGTTCGAGTGTCCGATTTCAGCAAATGATCACTTTTCGGAAAGCTTGCGAAAATAAGCATTCATCTGTGATGGCTAAGACATTTTCTGAAATTCAGAATTGCCAAAAAACTAAGGGAAGAGCCTCAAAACTTGAGTTGAAGTTTTCGATTAAGATTTTCATTTCTATTATTCAATCCAAGTAGCTCAGTAAATTAGTTACATAATGAACTTGTAGAATACCAATTTTTACTATTTTTTGAATTTTTTTACTATTTTTTGTGATTTTTACTATTCAATCCAAGTAGCTCAGTAAATCAGTCTACTTTAGCGTAATTTACCATATTTCAGCATAATTAGCGAAGTTATTGTAATTTAACGTAATTTATTGTAATATAGTGTAATTCAACATAATTTCAAGTAATCTAGAGTATTTTAGTATAAATATGCTAATTATACATCAAAAGAAGTAATCTAACAAATAATTTAAACAAAAATTCATATTTTCAGTGTTATATTTCAATATTTGATCTTTATAGTGTCTCTCAAAAAAAAAAAAAAAAAAAAACGGACTAAGCCGGCCACAAAATGGCCGGTTTACCTAAGCCGGCCATTTTGTGGCCGACTTGGACATTTTTCGCGAAACCGCGGCGATCTGGGCATAAATAATAATTTCTATTAAACTTTGGATATTAATAAAATGTCGGTCATACCTCCGCTTGGTACCAACGCAATGAACGCAACATCGATCCCCACTGCTGATCTGTATTTTAAAATAGGATTGACTTAAAAATGTCGCTGGGCAAATTAAATATTGATTAAGATCGTAAGACTTGGAATTTTCCAAGAAACTTCACGTTAACCGAAGTAGAATCCAAGATTGGGGTCCTGCAATCTCCGAATTCATATCTTTTGATCTTTGATGTAACTTAAAATTTGAATTGGAGTCGCTAGTGAATGTGTCTCGTGTGGCTGGAATGAATATATTGTTAGAAATGCAATAACGGCCAACTTATTTAAACCAAAATCAATTTGTTAATTTTTTAAATTGTTTTAAATATGAATTAAACCATGTTCGATTGTAAGATTATGGGTTGAAATTTCTGCACTATTTATTCTGATAAGTTGCGACTGAATTGATGCAACTGAAAAATAAAGGTGCGACTAAAAATGTGTGAAACATGGCTTCCAACTGATAAGGGTTGATCACTCTATCAAGGCAACATGGACAAGAACCTGGCAGTACCTAAGATCACTTGGAAAACCGGCATTTGAGCGATGGCTGGTATACCTGATCTGTGCATGTTGGAGTATCTGGAAGCAGTGCAACAACCTAATTTTCAGGGGAACTCTTATACATAGAAGGCCAAATTGGCCGTTCCGGAGCAGGATCGGACGTTACCGATCCGATTTCAGGCCGATTTACACGGTTATTGGAGATTTCGTTAAATTTCGGCCTTTCCGGCCCCATTATGGAACAATTTCGGCCGTTCCGTCTTCATTTCAGCCAAATTTCATCTGTTTCGGACAGAAATAGACCGATTCCACCGAAACGGCCGAAACGCGAATTAACCCAACTCAAAAAAAATTTTTTGGTGCTCGCTGGAATTCGAACTCACGCACTCCAGCACAGGGACCGAACGCAACTCCACCACCCACAGCATCTTTATTGTTTAAAACTATAACTCAATTTTATATATCTTTAGTTTGTACCTCCATAAGTTGAAAGGGCAGGTCACGGATTAAACTGTGGCTTCTGTAATAATTGAAAGGGGGATTCAATCATTCAATTTTTTTCTATTTTTTTAGTGTAAAATAAGCTTCTACCAAAAAAGTCCGATTTTCCGATCCAATTTGTCCGATCCCGACCGATTTTTCCGATCCGGATCGGGATCGCTCGGTGCCGATCCCGATCCCGATACCGATTTTTCCTTCTATGACTCTTATACCTCCTGAAATTCTGGCAGTAGTTGTATGATGGAGGGAACTGTGTTTTAGATATTGCGGGAGAGAGTAGTTGTATGATGTAAACATGGCAACAGTGCCATGCAATGTAAACAGTAGGGGCCCCAACTAAAGGGGATGTAATTAGCGCTGTACATACTTTTCCTTTTATATATAAAAATTAAATTTGGCAGCCTCTGCCAAATTTTCAAAAAAAAAAATGTGTGAAAACGATCTATATGGTTATATATATGCATGCAGTGGTTCGGATTGGTTGGTGATAATCTGATACACGCATAAATCATATATTCCCATAAATCAAGAGAAAGTGAGATAAAAGAGGCTGTCAGTTCGGTGTTAAGCACACTGACTCACGGAGGTTTTCAATTTGTTTGTGTGAATATCGGTAGAGACGCGGTTGCTATCGTTGCATACATCTGACACCCAAGTGAGGTGCATGTAAGAATATTACGGCTAGCGTCGAGGTTCCGCTGCACTGCTACATCAAACTAATGGTAATTTTTATCTTGAACTTAAATGTTACAACAGATAGATGGATGCTTCAGCTGGTATACGTTAGAAGGTACGGCAAGATATAAAAAATACTTCTAACATACATTGACTGACTGGACAACACTCATCTCGAACCAAACATACTAATGGCACAGATGCATGAAATGAAAACTCTGTTTTCGAAAAAAAAAACAGAGTTTTCGATCCGATTCAGCTGATCCCTACCATTCATCTGTTACTGAATGGTTGAGGCGGCATCAAATGTTGATGGGTCGGTATAATTAATTAGTGCAACTGTGATCTGATGCTAGCTAGTATGTTTGAGATCCAACCGAATATTTTTTTTTTCAGCCGAAACAAGGGGATTATGAATCATAAGAACCGAACCTGAGAAGTCAATACAAATAATTGATAGTCTGCGTAATTTAAGTTCTATGCGACGAGTATGAAATTGTCAAAAAGTACACTCAAATTAAATGTGATTAATTTCATGGCTCGGAGGATCGGAATCTGAATCAGGATCGGTTACTTGACCGTGCAATTGAAATCGGATGAATCAGTCAAAATCAGTAGATAAAAAATTTAGACATTTTTTGTGCCAAAAGCTCGTTTTGTACTAAAAAAAAGAAAAAATAATTATTTTTGTAGATTAAATCTTCAAACACATATTAGAATATGTACAGTATATGACTCAAATTACAATTTCTTATTGCATAGGAACTATCCTAACCTCCGAGGCCAAGAAATAAGAAAAAGAAGTTACAAATTGCCAATGATCAAGTGTCGAATTTGTATGCGGTCATCTATCAAAATGCATTACAAATTGAATTTTAATCACATAACAGAGGAGATGACACAATACACATACGGTCGATCATTTCATGTAGGGGTAGAATGAATAGAAGGTTTGTATAAAGGAGAGAATCAGTAGTAAAAAGGCGGCAAACACAGAAATCACAGTCCATGGACTGCTGAAGTAATCATGCACCAGTCTTGCTCTATGTGTGTTCCATCGTAAGTGATAATAAGCATTGATGTCCTTGAACAAATCAAGAAAGTAGTGATCGCAGTAATCTACATAGGTACCTTTGCCAATTAGATTTAGGTAATCCGCCATCTCTTCTTCATTGGGTAGTGTATTTTCAATAACACCACTTCTCTGGAGTAACTCAACATCCTCTCTTGTATTGATGAGCAAATCGAGAAGTACAATGTAACTACTCAGTGTGCGGTATTCGTAACAGAGGCATACTTCGAAGGCGACGAGGTTTGGGAACAGAGGTTTGTGATTTGAATCAATCTTTAGTGTTGGAATCTCTATCACTCCTCGATTAAATTTTATGTCAAACTTGTGTTCGTACGATCTTTTGTAGCGAAATTTTACACCTGCCTCATGCAGACGTGTTGCACATGGAATAACAAGCTTTTTTCGATAGTTGCCTTCTTCCAATATCTTTAGGCTGGGAAAACACTTGTTGCTTTGGTATGACTTACACCGGGATTCAAGCCTTGGCACAAATAATTCGTGGTAAAGATGGAGCAAGTGATGGATTTTGCCTCGCAAAATTAGGGGTGGGCCAAGCGTCTCCTGTGCGAGAAAAAGGTTCGTAAAATTATTAACAAGGAGCTCATGGGAATCATGACTCTTTGTTATTACAAGGGAGAAAAGTTTCTCAATGACAAAGAAAGGTATTTGGTTTTCGAAAAGTAGCAAGTCCATCCAAATTGGATCAAATAAAAACCCCGGCCTACACTTTATGTCGTGTGCTTTCTCTTGGTACTTCAAGCTCAACTCGAGGATGAAGCAGCCATCAAGAAGCAGCATCTCTACAAACTTGGTGCTACTTAAATCAACTACCTCATTGTAGCATTCACGTCCTTCGGTTTCCACGAGTTGAATCTCTTGGATGCAATCCTCGAGGCCTACCTCAGGATTGCGGGAAAGGAAATCTCGGAGGTACCGCAATTTGTATTCCTCCATTACACAAAGGTTACCTCTGCCGTGGTAATATGGGCCAATTGAAATTGTAGACGGCTCAAATAGAGCTTTGTTGCCATCATGATGCAAAAACTTTGGTAGTCGGTATATCATGAGTTGCTCCATGTCGAATGGTGCATGTGGCCGGAGTGCATCCATCCGTTGCTGCAATGAATCGCCTGAACAAAATGGCATAGTCGTCATGGAGAGTTTTAATTTCTTGGTCTTGCTTTTGGTTAATTAAATTCCTTCTCTTTTGTTGGAGGTGCCAAATATCATGAGTTGAATATCATTGTTGTGAATGTTTAATGGAAAAAATGGTTGAAATATAGCAAAGCTAAAATCAAGTTAAATAGGAAGTTGTTTTGGGTTTTTAGCATCTGTTTATCGTGTAATTAAGAAATAATCAAAGAAGCTTTGACCTTTATAAAATATAGTAACCTTAATTTATTGTGAATAAAAGCGTGGTGGCATAAAATACAGAGGTGAGCTGGTAATTGGCCCTGTCTTGCACCCCTCTAGTCATCTTAATAGTAAACAAAGAAATGTAGAGAATATTTTTTTCAAAAAAAAAGGTAATTCTATTGTCTAATTATGTTTTTTGTTTTTTATGTATATTGCATCTTAATATACATCATGTGGATAAAATTTAAACATGAAAAGTTTTCCTTTTATTTCCCTCAGCTTACTATATTAGTAAATGACAAAAATAATTGTGCCGGAAGCCTCAACTAAAAATAATTGTGCCAGAATCCTCAAAAAGGTAATTCTTTATGTCCGTACGCCGTCTCCGAGGTCTCGACCTTGGCAATTTTGTAAGTCCCTACTACCACATTCAAACACTGATTAACACATGGAGCAGTGAATGACATGTGTATGAAAATCAGTCAGAATGGCCTGAACACGATGGCCCTATCTTTGTTCCAGAACATAGGCTAATTACTTTGAGTAGACGACAGCACAATAGGATTCTCATGTGGTTGGACTTACTAAATGAGAGGAGAAGAGGACATCAAAACAACCGAGATACACAGAAAAGACGCAACAAAGCTGCTCGAGGTTGACACAATGTTTCTTTTATTTAATTTCAACTTTAAAAAAATTATTCAAATAATTTAGATTTAACAATCATTTTTATTTGTAAATTTGCAGGTTGAAAAGCAAGGATTGAATGTTTATTTTAGAAGTTATATTTATGTTTTCATTGTGTAGGATATTTTTATTAGATGTTTTTATTGTATTGGTAAGAACATGATTGTTTATTTTAGATTTATTCGATGTTTTTATTGTATTGGTAAGAATATTGTTTTAAGTGAAAATGCAGTTTTTAAAAATATATTTTGTTTTTCTTTTAAAAAAAAAGGTATCCGCAACGATAAATGAAGGACACCCTTGGTGTCCGCAACGTCAAATGACGAACGTACTAAATCTGAAATTATGAGAATTTAGTAGTCTTTTTTTTTTTTTTTTGACAGGAGTATTTTTAAAACTTCGGCTCTAAGACAATATACACATAAAAAAACTTGAAGGAATCGACTAACAGTCCCTCCTCATTCTGTCCCCTAAACGTCCCCTGATTAACTGATGTGTAAAGTACAATGGGGACCACTAACTACATTAACTACTTGGGGGACCACTTATGATTGAAAAAATTTACAATTGGCGGCATATGTATGGATACTTATGCGTGCAAGTATTATCATATAATATATTAAGTATTCATACCTAAAACATCAAGTATTAAAAAAAAAAATTGGACATCAACTTTTTTTTTTCTCTCTAATTACACACTCATCTTTTACACATTTTTAGAAGTGAGTTTTTTTTCTCCGTTTAATCTCATTAATATTTCTGATGATCTGTGAGGAATTTTGCTAATATAAAACTACCGACATCTTCTATCAAATGAGATCCATGATGAAGTACTTTCGGATTTTTCGTCGTTCAAGTATTCATAACTCGTCATGTAAGTATTCATACCTAAGATACCAAATATTTCTAAAAAAATTGAACATATAATTTTTTTTTTATTTCTCTTATCACACACTCATCTTTTACACGTTTTTAGAGGTGAATTTTTTTTCCATTCAATCTCGCCTATATTTATAACGATCTGTGAGAAATTTTGCGAATCTAAAACATCAAGTATTCATACCTAAGATATCAAATATTCATATATAATACATCAAGTATTCATACCTAAGATATCAAGTATTTAAAAAAAAAAACTGGACACATCACTTACTCATCTTTTACACGTTTTTAGAAGTGGTTTTTTTTTCCGTTCAATCTAATCAATATTTCTGACGATCTATGAGGAATTTGCAAATCTAAAATCATGAACGTCTTCTACACAATTTTCTCTTTCAAATGAGATCCATGATGACATACTTTCGAGTTGTCTGTCGCACAAGTATTCATACCTAATCGAGCAAATATTCATACCTAATCGAGCAAG
Source organism: Carex parvula (assembly GCA_025461045.1). NCBI lineage: Eukaryota > Viridiplantae > Streptophyta > Magnoliopsida > Poales > Cyperaceae > Carex > Carex parvula. The sequence goes on from JAJGRW010002723.1 coordinate 15,314, forward strand.
TATTCATAATAGTGGTCCCGTCAGTGGGTATTGACAGTTAGACGGGGACCACTAACTGTTGGTTAAAGTCATTAATTAATGATTAACATAGTTAGTTAGAATGGAAGAACGTTTAGAGGACTGGAGAGCGGAGGACAAAAGAATTACTCAAACTTGAATATATAACAGTGTCCATATGAATCATTTCTAATTTTCTCCACGTAATGCTACCAAAATTTATCAATGCATAGCTTTCTAATTGTGGGCTTGTCATAGTAAGCAAATATGCCGTGGATGAACTTATGTACTTCCCGATAGTATCCTTCTTTTAAACTTTTGAATTTGTTAAAAATTAATTTTTAATCTAGTAGCAAAAACAAATATTTTTGTATGAGATCATATGTTCCAAATTCCAATAGAAAGAACCCTTGTGAATATTAAATAGTTAAATGACTTGACTTCTAACTTTTACTTAAAAAAACTTTTGAATTTGTTATTTAACATTAGTATTGCTTTATTTTATTTTTTTTCTTTTGACTCTCACACACTCATAAAAAATTACCTTCAAACTTTGTACATCAGTAGATGTTAGTTAAATTAAAAAGAGTCCCGTTAATTAATTAAGTAATTATTCATTCATGTCGTACTTAACCTGGATAAATCATAAAAGATTTATTATTCTTATTAAGGAATCCATATTAAAAATAGCTATTACTAAGTTAAATTTAGAAAAAAAATTTACAGAAATTATGTATGCATGAATAATTTAAGGGAAATTTTTTAAGCTTGTAAATATTATCTATATTTCAAGATAAAATAACATTCAACATCATAATCAAATTATTATTTCTTATTAAGTTAGTTTTAGAAAAACATCAACTACCGTGATTTTAATAAGTTATCTTTGGTTGTCAGCTACCGCATTTTCTTGAAAACGTTGAAGGAGTTTTATTCTTTTACTTTAATTGTTTAGAAAGAATTAAAAAAATCGGAGGAACATATCAATATTTTTTTTGACCGTTCAAATATCAAGTTATAGAAATGTTCTTTTTGTTTATGTTTCTCTTTTTTTTATATGGACTTCCCGGACTTTTAAGTTCCTCGATGGGTGTATTATTTAAAAATAATAATTAATGAAGCTTTCTAACAGGAGAACTTCAGGAATACCAGATATCTTAAAATAATAATAATGGTCATATGGAATATATAATTACAAATTATAAAAGAAGACAATTGCTTCTACAGCATAAGCCAGATATATACATATAATAATAAGCAATTCTGGTTAACATGATATTAAAGCAATTAGTATTAAAGAATGGTCAAATATATAATTACAAAATTTCTCAAGTATATTTGAACGTGCAAGGGTATGATTTAGTAATATTTTTTTTTTTTCAGAATACGAATCTAGAAACATTGGTTTCTGAAAAATATATAGAACATTGGTTTTGGAAAAAATAACATCAGATTTTCAAATTATGAGAGTTAAACGTAAATAGAGAGTCAAGCATATAAAAATTTCATGGGTCAATTTCACATTATCCATAATATTTTACCTTAAACTATATTAAAAATAAGGTCTAAGTATAAAAAAAATGAAAATGAATAGAGTCAATTGACTCAATTCATATAGACTAGATTCGCCTCTGATGTTAACCAAACTAAAAAACAACGGCCACAAAATTATATAATACACATTAATACAAGAATACGAGAGTATTCACGAGGGTAAAAATGCTTAACGATCGGTATCTTTGCAGATATTTTTCATCAGTAATAGCAATATCTTTAAAAATAATAATTTGTGTCAGCTTATTTTTTAAAATAGTCAATTTTACCCTCGCGATTACTCACAGATTCTTGTAGTATATATATGTCTTTTGCACCATAGTCCATAACTCAAAAATAATATATTTTATATAACAAAGAGAAGCATTGAATGTCCTTCGTTTACATATAATTTCCTTGGTAATTTTGATGAAGATAATTGGTATACATGATGTAATTCTATTTTTACGAGGAGGTATCTAGACAACTAACTTGACAATTTTAATATCTGACTCAATAGTTATCAAATAAATAAATAAAAACTTTGATTCTGGGGCCCAATATGAAACAGAGAAGATTCTTTAATATTATGGCCCAATATAAACAACAGGGAATTTCTTGTGCACCAAAGTGCAATGGAGTCTTTATAGTTTATAAAATTGAAACTGTTGTTTTATCATAATTTGTTGAATTTAATTTTTTGAATTTCGATTTATTAGCGTAAAGAGCGTTTGAACTCAGATTTCTCAAGCAGGCTATGCAATCTTTTTTATTCAAACTTGATAATGGATCCTGGAACGAATTTGACAAGCTTGAATTAAACACTAGTCCATGTATTATTGTTTCAACATTAGCTTTACTCCAAAATCATAGTATCAATTATCAACTGATAAACATAATTGCGTTTTGCATAGGTACCCAAGAATTTATTGGTATTTTCTAACTACAAATATTTCAATAGATATGGAATTCAATTTCACGACTTATTCATGGAATCGGATCTGCTGAAATTCAAATTCCATGAACAGTGTTCATGGAATTTCTGACATTCCGAATCCAGCCGTTCAATTTTTTCTGTGCACACATCTTGAAACAGCTAGTTTTTCTGTGCACGTATCTCGAAACAGTTCAACGGCTGGATTCTGAATTTCAGGAATTTCAGGAACACTGTTCATGTGCTGGAATTTCAGCAGATTCGGATAGCAGTTGTTTTAGAACCAAGAAATCGACAAAGTTGGTAAATATTTTAACAGAGCATTTTTTATTCATGCATCACACAGGTCATATGCAGCACTGTTCTGACTCTATTGTCCTTCCGCTGCATTAATTAATAATTGCTTTGTCAAAATCTTCACCCACAAAGTCCTTATTACAATTCACGACTTATGCGTAGCAGTTGTTTTAGGAAACAAATTTCATATGAATAGGATCATTAGATAAGTCCTTTGCTCTTCAAAGAATCGACAGTATCCTTGATAATTTTCTCCATTGGTGAAAATTCAAGACCCAAATCCATCAGCTTCTTCGAAGGATTCTTCGCTCGCACCAGCCAAGGTTGCTTATCCTCAATTCTAATAACACCAGTATAAAATTAAGCAACACGAACAAATAATGAAATTTTCAAGAGAAGGAAGAAAAAGGTACTGACCTTTTAACTTGAAATTCAGGATAGAGATCGCATATTTTGTCCACAAGGTCAGAAATTTTAGTGATTGCTTCCTCACACAAGTGTCGACCCTTTGCAGATGGGTTCTCATACAGCAGTATCATTGCTCGAGCGACATCCCTCACATCAACACAACCTATGTACAGATCCTCCATCGGTATCTGCATTCCTGGCATATTACGCAATTCCAAGAAGCCAGTAAGAAAATCAGAAACTTGAAGTTCTTCGGTTAATATTCAACAAATGCTAGTTAATTGAAGGTTGTTGTGAACCTTTGAGAACACAAGTGAATATCATGACACTGCCATACGCCTTAGGCGGGAGCACCGGTCCAAGGACCAATCCGGGACAAATTGTAACAACATCCAAGCCTTCCTTCTCTGCAAAGTCCCATGCCGCCTTCTCTGCCAGAATCTTCGATACAGGGTACCACACCTTACCTCACACCGAAAGGAAGCCTTCAGTCAATTACTCAGAAACAGGAATTAAATTTTTTAATTTCATACTATTCTCCCAATGAAAATGAAGTTTTTTTTTCTTTTGGAGACTTTGAGATGCATGGGTAGTTTGGGTATATCATTTTATTTGTATTTATGTAATATTGTATATTATTATATTGATATTGTACATTAACATTAAACATGTAAATACTTTTACTAGAATAAAAGAAGAAGAAATTATATTAGGCAAAACCAAAAAGTATATTTTGCAAAAACCCCAAAAAAAGAAGAAATCCTCAAGAAATTAGACAGGCAAATCATAATACAAAATTAGGATTTATAGTAATGACATACATTATCCTTCTTGAAGGTGTCGACATCTGCCCATGATTCCTCTGTCAGTACTGCATCGACTGGCCAATGAGGGTTCGGAGCAATTGTGGAGGATGATGATGTCAGCACGACACGTTTAACTCCGCAATCTTTGGCAGCTCGGAGCACATTAAGTGTTCCCTCCACAGCTGGCTTCACAAGAAGGTTCTGTAAATAACAAGAGATAGATAGCACAATTAATTCAGTTTGCAAACAAGTATGATTTAATTTAATGTAAATTTCAAGTAATGGCTGGTATTTACTTGCAATAGGTATTAACATTTATTTTAGTTGAGGTTTCCCATGCTTCAGCAAGATTTGGAACATGATCCAAAATTAGTAAGGTTGTCAGGACTTAATAAGGTTGGTTTATTAACTGATGCAGGAGATATATTACCTCAGGGTCTTTTTCGGCATCCAATGGTGATGCTAGATGGAAGACACCCACTGTTCCCTTGATTGGTGCCAGCACAGAGGCGGGGTCCAGCAAGTCCATTTGAAACAGCTTCAGTCGATCAGCTGCGCCCTCCATCGCCATCAGGTGCTTAGTCTCATTCTCATTTTCTGAAATATATACAGCACAATACACATTTCGTCAGAAAAAAGGGTAAAGATTTTAACAGAGCTATTTGGCTTCATGCAGCGCATAGACTATAGAATCAAAATAACGCTGCATATTGTTCTTGCACTGCATTAAGCAAAAAATGCTCTGTTAAAATCTTTACCCGAAAAAAACTGTTCTCAGTAATTTTATTGTGTGTGTGTGTGTGTGTGTTCTGTACTTGTGTGCTGATTTGTTTGTGTGTGTGAGAGAGAGAGAGAGAGTACCGAGATCCATGACGGTGGCGTGAACGGTGTAACCACGGTCAAGTAGGAATTGCACCAGCCATGAGCCGATGAATCCGCTGCCACCGGTGACACAGACACATTCTTCTTTAACAGACATTTCTCTTTTCCTCTCGTTTCCCCTTTCCACTTCTTCCCTTCCGAATAAATGTGTAAATCAAGCATGTTCCTCTGGTTATTTTTTATCCATTTCTCTTGGTACAAGTCAACCCCCTCTCTAGAAGGAAAATAAATCTGCTGTGATTCTCGGGGAATCACAGGACCCTGCGATTCCATCTAAACTGTTGGTCTTTCTCGAGATACGTGCATGAAAATTTACTTTTTCAGAACGTTTCCGAGATCCGCGCACGGAAAAGTTTGAACCGTTGATCTCGGAATTTTAGAATCCTGCGATCCATCTCGTAATCGCAGCAGATTCGGACTCCTCTAGAAGTAATTAGAAATTAAAATTAGAACGTGTCTGCAGAAGAAAATGAATCCCAACGGCAACGTGTATCATCCAAGTCAAAAGGAGTGAGCGGCAAGCAAGATCTCCTCATCTAAGTCAAAAGGACTGAGAGTCTGATCGGCAGTGCGGTTTGAATTTGTGTAATTTTGGTGAGTCAACTCGGCTCATCTTGAATTTTAAGTACTTATTTCAATACCAAGTTAAAAATTAAGGGTCCATAAGCAAACGCTTCGTAAAGGTCGTCCTTCATGAATTCAACTTGATTCTCTCGTTAAAATACGACACATATTTTACCACACTGACTCGTTTAATGACTTCAAAATTCGTAGGTTCCACAAAAGATCAAAACTGTCTGCCTATCACAGTTGCCTTGATTCGTTGACTTCGACTTCAATTAGACACATATTTTTCTGGTGTACCCATCAAAATTTCAAAATAGCCAATTTTCCAGTCAAAACATCTTAATATCCAATTTACCCATAAAAATTGACAAACATACCCCCTTCCTCTTAAATGGAGATGTCCCTTAAAAGTTGGGAGCACCATTATTCTTATTGATTGACTGCTAAGAATCATACCTTAAACGAAAGGAATTAGAAGAAAATGTTAATTTGTCTCCACCTCTACAGGATGAGAGACAATAGCTTCTTTTGCAATAAAAGATGCTCTTGACTGATACAATCCTGATCCCTTAACCCGGTCTTGTTGTTCTTTTATTTCCGTCTCTCTATCTGTATCAAAGACATCTTGACTGGTACATGATATTAATTAGTCAATCTTCTATAATTAATGCTAGTTGTTGCAGTAACAAAGTTATTTAAAACACTGAGAAGCACATGCAATTTGATTCCCAAAGTGTTCTATAATTTTTCATGATAGAATATGCTTCATTTTTATTCTTTTTGAAATTGGCAATGAATCCGAAAGATCTCAGGTTGCTTTATGTCACCTTTAAGGACTTCAGGTGCAGATACAGCTCTACTCTCAATAAGTTCTCAAAGTCCATTTCTTTTGAGACATTGTCTCTGCTGACCTGATCCATGAAGTATAGGGAGGGTACAATACAGGAAGGAGGAAAAGACGTGCAGAGGCGGAGACTAATTTAATTTTTCTTCTAATCCTTATCGTTTAAGGACCAGGATCATAAATCAGGTCAGTGGTCATTCAATAAGAATAATGGTGCTCTCTGATTTTATTAAGATTAATGGTGCTCTCAACTTTTAAGGGACTATTTAAGAGGAAGGGGGTATATTTGTCAATTTAATATTTAAAATAACTAAATACTAGATTTAATGAGTAAAAGGGGATATAAGAAAGGATGTTAAATTTCTATGGGTAAATTGGATATTAAGATGTTTTGATGGGAAAATTGGCTATTTTGAAAGTTTTGATGGGTACGCTAGAAATTTTCCCTTGAAGAAAATACTGAAATGGATTATCTGAACTGTCAATTTCCAAATCAAAGCCGAAAGCTGGAAATAAAAAAAAAAACTCAAAATTAGTATTTGGAAATTGACATTGAAAATTATTGAAAATGAAAGATCACAAGTTGAGTCAGGACTAAGCCCATAGAAAATACATTTATAAATAGTTAAAGTTTTTTTGAAGAAGAAATGTGGAGGTCGATGCCTCAAGATTTTTCGTTGAATAAAATGACACCAGTGGTGTCGGGTATTACAAGGAAAAAAGTCCAAAAGAAAATGCGAATAAAAATTAAGCAAATTTAATTAAATTAAGGTTTACTGTTGTTGCACTTCCTATTGCTGCTGTCTGAACCAAGCACCAAATTCATGAATGATCTGAGCAATAATCTGCTACGTTGTCTGATTTTCCTGCCTGAATACTCTGGCACACATTTATCTCCATAGTACAAAACAAATTGTCATTTGCATTTGTCTAAGGGTGAGATCTAGTTCATTTGCTAATACCCATTTAAAATTTCCTCTGTTGAAAGCTGCTCTCTGTGGTATGACTGCTCTTGTATGTCTCTACGCTTGGCTAACATGTACAGCCATTGTACAATTCTCAAATAAATGTTTAATAGGTTCAGATTGTCTTCTACACATATAACACATGTTTGCCATTTCCCATCCTCTAACCATGAGATTGTCAATAGTGTGAATTTTATTTCTCACTAGTAGCCATGTAAATACCAGAACCCTCATTGGTGCCCAGATTCGCCATATTTTCCTCTTCTCTTTGAACATATGGACCCTCATTGGTTTTGAACTTGTGTCTCCAGTAGTTGAGTCTCCAGTCCCCATTGTTGGAACTTCCTCTCCCTCCGTGAGTATGTTGAGTCAGCCCCCATCTGATATTCGTCAGTGACTGAGTTGTAGTCACAAGAGTCTGGGGAGTGCCTGTGGCGGTTTTGCCGTGGCATGCGTGCTCCACCTTGCCTTGGGTTGTTAATGCGACTATCGCCGCCTCCATTGAGTGCCGGGCTATTTGGAGTGTGTAGCCAACCTTCGAGTTTTAAATAAACATATGGGTGTTGTCGCATTAGCATAGTTTTTGGTATGAGCAAAGGGTTTTGGGTTGCTATCAGAACTCGAACCGAGTGGTAGTTGCCATTTTTGAAGACCGGCGCCATTTTAATGACATGATCGGCTCCAGATAAGAGTTGGTCTATATCATCGATATTGCAGCCGTGTGGAGGTACACCGGTAATGCAGATACGTGCCTTGTGTTCGAGCGGATCATAGACCATACCTTGGCTTTTTTTTCCACTTGGCCAGCTGCACATAGGTATTGAAATCGATAGCGTAAACTCCCACCTGCACGGCATGGTTGCGAAGGTCCTTTGTTGGGAAGATCACTATGCACTTATGCAGTCGGCCGCTGCTGTGTCAAGTTGCCCGACCTCAAAGGCCCTTGGGTGGTGGCCAAGTTGTGCGGCCAAGGTTGTAGATAACCTTTGCAGCAGGGTCTGTTTGTTAACGCCGGGCCCGGCAGGTACCGCTGCGGCTCTGTCCAGCTTCTCGTTTGAGGGATGAAAACCGTCCCTGTTAGGCACGTAAACCGTCTGCTGCTCCGGCCTTGTGCCCGGCAAACAGCTGGCGGGTGTCATCGGCATGGTTTGCCAATTGTCCATGTTGGTTTTTTCTCTTTCAACACTCTCTCGTTTGTTGGTCTTGTGTGTTTTGTATTCTCCTCTGTTTTCAACTTGTGGGTTTGTGTTTTGATGCAAAGGCCTATTTGTATGTTGGAGACCTTTCCCTTTGCACTGTCTTGAGGTATGGCCATGTTTATGGCAAGTATAGCACTTAATGCTATTCCTGCAGTGACTTTGCATGTGTCCCCTCTCCAAGCATATAAAGCATTTTCCTTGAGCTTTCAATACCTGCAGCTTCTTTGTAAAAGGTGAGGGTTGTTGTATTTACTAAGTTTTGCTTTGCGCATATAATGCTTCCTGTGCACTGTTGTCCATCCTTCCTCTTTTGGTGGTTGGTTCTCGTCACCCTGTTTCAAAGCCGTATCTCCTCCCAGACTGTTGTGCTTCCTGGTTCAAAACGTGCTCCCTTTGGAGGAATGTGCTTCCTGCTGTCTCCATTTGATTGGCCACCCGAATAGTATTGACAGTCGCTTCTTTCTTGTGTAGGAGAACTGATCCTGCCTTGATATTGTTAAAAGGCTCATAGGTGTTGGCAGCTCTACAGATAGCATTAATGGTGGCTTCTTTCCTGCGCAAAAGAACTGGAGTCTGCTGGAAAGCGTTGAAGCTTGCATTAACTGCTGTTGAGGTGTTGGAGGCTACTTGGGCGTAGGTGAGGGGGGGCTGGTGGGTTTGGACATCTTGGTTTTCGGTTATCGCCTTGAGTGTCGCCTCCTGACGAGGGAGAAGAAGAGACACCATCTCAAGGCCCTCTGAACACCCGCAATGTTTAGTTGTTGACATATTTTTTTTCTTTACCAACTTTTTCCCAGTGCCCTTGTGAGCATATTTTGATTTCAAATAAGAAGAACAAGAAATCTATTGATTCTTCATACCTAACCACTAAAAAAAAAAGCACAGATTTTAGCCTTCTAGATCCAGTTAATTCAAAATTAAATTAGGAAGAATATACAAGAAAGAATGCAGTACTGTAATCAAATGTCAGAATAAAAACACATTTGTAATCAATCTCTTGTATTTTTTTTTAATGAACTTCATGCAAAATTATACCATTCAAAATCAAAAAGAGGCAATCATTTGTATATATTAAATAGTTAGGTGGCTTGACCTCCAATTTTTACTCGAAAAAAAAAAATTATACCATTCATTCAGATTATCAGTCACTAAAGCTTTCAGCGATTCCCCTGCTGTCATTTTCATTTCTTTTCTGTATATCCAACTGCTTTAATCTGAATTTTTTAACTGAACCAATTATCTCTTCAAACAGCATAACCATACAACAGTGCATTTGGTTTTCTAATTTGAATATCATGGCATGTCCACAGTATGAGTTACACAAAAAAACATTCCTCCATATATAGCCCAACACAAATTTTACTCTCAATTTAATTACAAAAAGGGGCTAATTAAGTCAACACTCCGCAACCTTCTCTTTAATTTAAGTCGCATCACATAACAATGCATGCATTAGGATTTTCATCACTGAAAATCTGCGGTGGAGGCAGAGGCGGAGGTGGAGGCATATACGGATACTGATATTGTGGTGGTGCAGGATATGAATATGGATACTGGTAAGGATGTGTATATGGATATGCATACTCCATTGGGTACTTTGGGAAGTAGTAGCAGTTATGCTGATCTCCATTTCCCTTGTTTTTTTCAAAAGAAAAAAGTTATATATAAATAATAAACTCTAGGAAATAGCCAAATGATTCTTATCTAGCAAGGTATCAAACATATGTTTCTTTTTGGTTCAAATTCCACCAAATTTTACCAAATGTAACTTAAAATTTGAGTGTGGATCTGGACCATCGATCAGAATATGGGCCAATCCGGCCTATATTACAATTCACAGTGCCTCTTTAATATTCGTGCAAATTATGATCCGACAGTCCGGATCTAGACTCAAACTTTCAGTTAGTTTTGGGGGATCCGAATTCCATTTTAGGCAAATGTTTACTTGTCCTCAATATAGGAAAACAATTATATAAATTTATTTAATCATTTATAAATTAAGCTTTCAAAAATGCACCGGGTTCTGCAACTTACCTTACCACCATCACCGGGGTCCACAACAGCAACCAAAGTCGCCGTAGAAGAGCTGCCCTCTTCTTTGTCCTTGTTCTCTTCTTTTGGTTTTTCTTCGGTCTTCTCTTCCTTCTTCTCATTCTCCTTCGCATTCTCTGGTTTGGAATCGTTAGCGGGTTTTTCATCTGCTGTAATTGCCGGCTTATCCGCTGCCGGAATCTATGTATTTTAATTCAACAAAATAGAAATACAAGTTTAATAAGCATAGATGCAAGAAAATAATAATAATAGAAACACATTATATATCAGGTCTACAATTTAACAGTAGTAATGTAATTAACTCATAATAACAAAAAACTACCTGTTCTTGCTTGACAACAAAAGCATGTTTTCCAGTGCGCTTGTATAGATATTTTACCAGGACATCGGGATCAAAATTACCCATAACTTTCACTTGGGATGTCACCAAAGTGGTTTCCACTGCTTGCACCCCTATTCAGTAATTTGAAATACAAAATAGAAAGAATTATCTCAGACATCCCCATCCATTTTCTAGAAAGAAAAACAATAATAATTAATACCACTAAATTTTAGAATCCTTCTCTTGATCTCTTCTGCACAAGCCTCACAATGCATATACACCTTCAGCACCACCACCACCATCTTTTCAGGCTACAAAATCAGAAATAGAATCAATAAATCATGAAATTGTTACTGGATAAATGTGCCATTAATAAATTTAAAATGTCTTTTTTTTTTATTCCACAGAGTTGGCTTTCGCAAGGACCTCATCTCTTGTTATTTCTAATTAACAAGTAATACACCATATATTATATAATTATGAAATGTAACATAATTATAGTAAATGGTGCAAGTACCTCTTTCTTTTGGTTGGTCTTTTCCTCTTTCTTCTTCTCTAGCATCTCAACCACCACAGCATTTTTCAATAAGAGTGGTGCAGGTGCAGGGCTCAAGATCTCAAGTACTCTCTTTCCACTCCTCCTATAAATAGTCTCTGCTACGTTCTTCGGATCCTGTGCCGCCTTCTTCCCTTTCACTACCACTGTATTTGTCTTGCAATCTGTTTTCACATCCTCCACCCCTTCATCCATAAAGGAGAAAACTTGCAAATTAATTTGTTTAATATCATGCAGAAAATTGTGAAAATTGTGTAAAAAGTGAAGAAAATTATAATGTACATGAATAAGATGTTTTCTTCATTAAATTATAAAAAATAAGTGTCATAGGTAAAAATACATTGTCGTAAATATTTTACCAATGGAGCAAGATTTCTGCATAGATCTAACTGATGAACCATTTATTGCATGCTGTTAGTGAATATAATAATAATTTTTTAAAACAATATTTTATTTTTGCAAATAATCACCCAAATTTTAACATTCGATATAAAATAACCATCATTAATCACTAATAACCACAAATTATACATTAACACTAAATCGATGTTCTGAGAGTGTACTAGGCTACTAGCCTTAACTTCTACCCACAAAAAAAAATTGAGAATTATATTATATACCTTCAAGGCCTCTCAGAGATTTGCGAACTTTCTTGGCACATCCTTCGCAATGCATGAAAACCTTCAAGACCACTTCCTCAGGTGGCAATTGCACTGATGGATTTGGTTTAGCCAGTGGAGCTTCCGGCTTCTCACCCGGCTCCTTCACCTCCCCGCCATTTTTCTTTTGGTTTTCATTTTTTTCCTTGGGTATTCCTTCGTCCTTCTTTACTTCTTCTGTAGCCTCGGTCTCGTTTACATTCTCGACCTTTGGCAAGAGCATCTCCTTCTTCAGATCATTCAGTAAATAGGATAAAAAAAGTTAATAATGACAGACAAAATATAGAAAATCAAGATATCAATTAAGATCATTTAACGAAGCAATTTTTGTACGCTTCTGCTATGAACCATAGCAGCGCATGCCTCGATCACAACTAGTAATACATGTGCTAAAGTTAGGTTAATTTTGTAAATATAATTTAGTATGATTTTCATCTAATCTGATTGACAATAATTGCTTTAATTTAAAAAAAAAAAGACAATAATTCTGCGTACAAATTAAATATACTTAGAAACCCAGTTATCTCATTTGAACGAGAAAAATTATCAATTGATATTTGGTTCTGGTTCGAAATTGCTAGAAATAAGTTGATTAGTAATAATATAATTTAATTAATACATGCATAATTCTACAAGCCCGCGAGCTCTCTTTTTTTGGCAGCTTGGTAGAGACTACAAAGTTATATAGGAAAAGCCTGCAAGCTCTTAGTACAAATAATGGTGACATTTGTATGCCCAAATGGATTTTAACAAAAATAAGTACACGACAAAAAAATGACGAAATGCTCGAAATCCCTGGTTGGCTTCGAGTAAACAACACGAACAGATCACGTCATAAAAGGCGACAAATTATGATATCTATGCTCTCACCCGAATAAAACATGTAAGAATTTCTATATTAATTTCCAACTTCCCTATTGGGTGATGTTCTAAGTAATGCTAGAAATTACAGCAACAAGTAACATGAACTTATTTGTACAAACTTATTGAGCATTAAAAAGGCCACAAATGCTCATGTTATATATTGAATGAAATCGAACTGCCACAACTATTAAACCCTAGAAAATTAGGGCAAATAAGAGCAATTGGATTTAAAAAAATCATTTCAATTATATTGCTATTTTGAATGAAAAAGTTCCAATTTTTCATTATATAAAATCAAATTTGACCTAAATTAATTCGCATATACCTCCTGTGACTTCTGATCTTCTATTTTTCCTAAATCCTGTTTCCCCTGTTCTTCGAGGCTCTTCTTCTTCCCCTCCTACAATAAATTTTGATTTCAGTACCAACCCAAATTCACAATAAAAATCATCAAAAAAATGTCAGATACCGTTACTTACCTTCGTCATTTCCCAATCTCAATCTCTATCGCTCTATCGCCCCTCTCTCTTTCTCTCTTGTACTTTTTTTTTTTTTTTTGCTTTTGTTTTTGTTTTGTTTTGTTTTATCTCTCTATCTAATACACTTGTTGAGTGATAGTAGAGAAACAGAAACAGAGCATTATCTCTCAACTGTGCACTCCCTGTGCGTCAGTTACAAGGTGACGTGGCGAGGTGTGAACGTACGTGTGCGCTGCTACAGCTGACACCTGTTCTTTTGGCTACGTGAATCGCATGGTTCTCGCTTTCTGTGCATGGTACATCTGTGTACTTCCATGTGCGTAGATGTTCGGATTTTCTGTGACCATCGCGATATTTTCGATATGTAGCGAGGTAGTTAAGGAAAATGATGTCAGTGTTTGTATATAATTGCTTGCGTTTGATATTATTGTACATGTTGTATATTAATATCATATTTTTTTAAGTTGTTTTCAACTAACTCACATGGAAATAAGTACAAATACTAATCTGTACGTCTTTGGTTTTGTTTTTTGCCTCTCTCTCCTTCTAGTAAAAAATGAGTAAATAATTAGAGTAATAATAAAAATATTTTCTTATCAAATAAAATTATTTGAAATTTTGAAATATATGTAAATATTTTTATCGTAAAACTAATAAAACTATCTAATCGTACTTCCACAATGTTATTTTATCATATCTGAGCAAAAGAATGTTCTTTTTCGAGAGAAATGGCAAAAAAAATGACATCAACTTTCTTTGTCTATTTTGTTGCCTATACTAATCTTGTTGAATTAAAATGTTGATAGCTTTTTCTATTTTGTTGCCTATACTAATCTTACTTCTTTGTCTTATGAGTATAGGCAATTTAATAAATGACATCAACTTTCTCATGTGAAAAGTTTTTTTTAAAAAAATATTTCAGTTCAACTTTTAATGACTAGATAATATCAAATGACAAATGATCGTACCATTGATGAGGCTCAATTATATATTGTTAAGATTGAAATGGATACGTCCATTACTACAGCAAATGGAGATGACTCTGTCTCTCGATTCTTGCTGCTTGCTTCTAGCGCATTCTCTGATTTACTCTTTACCATAGTTAAATTACAACAGTAGAATGTAAATTGTAATTAGGGCTTTCTTCCATGCTTAGTATAAATACAGTACCTTGTAATCGGTTTACAATTAATCAAGTTATGAATAAAACTTAGATTCAAATCATCTTCTGCTCTAACCTTTTTATATATACTTTTAGCATGAGTTTAACCTCAAATACTTAACTAATTTCCTTGCATTTTAGTATAACTTAGTCTAGAATTATGCCAAGAATCAAGTTACTGTCCTTGTTCAAATAAAATACAGATTTTGGAGCATTTACACCATTTGTGTGGCCTCTGGGGCACTTTGTGCGGCCGCACAACCATACTTGAAGTCTCAGCCACAATCCTGCAGAAGCACAGCCCAATCAGAGAAGAAATGCGGCCCTAGTCCCATTTCGTATGGCCTCCCTTGGTTGCACAAACCTCCAGCAAGCCAAAAAGAAAAGCAGAAAAATCCGTGCTACCCCCTGTGCCCGCACAGATCTCCAGTCCCATTTTGTGCTACCCCTATGGTCGCACAGATGGCCGCATCACTCAGACAAAAGAAGGTTGAATTCAACCGAGGCTAAGTGCTGCCCAGTCCACTTTGTGCGGCCGCAGAAACCAACAATTCTCAGCGCGACATATTTTGTGCTACCACCCAGGGCCGCACCAGTCGCAATTTCACTAGGATTTCTTGTCTTAATGACGCAATCCTTTGCCCGATTCACTTCCAGATTCTTTCTGATTATTTCCCAAGTCACGAAAATGACTATAAAATAGGAGGCAAGCAGCAGGAGAAGGGACATCTCCCCATTGGGATTCACATCAAGTCACCTTCCATTACACATCCTTCTTCTGAACCTTAGCACCTCTTCCTCCATCATTTTCTCATCCTTCTCAAGTGAATTCAAAGCGGCGAAGCGTAGGTGGACTTGGCGACTTTCAAGAAGATTGTACAAAGAAGAACTGTGGTGTAGCTTGGGAATTGGTGTATTCTATTTTCCTTTGTTATTTACTCATTTTATTTGTGTTGTTTACTTGTTCTTTATCATGAATAAGTTTGTTATTGCACCCATGAGAGGCTAGTTTCCTCTCTAGGGGCTTAAGTTGTATTATGAACTTGCACCCATAAGTTAGTTTTTGAATTGATGTTTGGTTCTTGCTTTATATATTTGTGAGTTATGCATTATTTGTGTTTTTGAAACCACACCTTGCGGAGATTGACAACCTCTTGACTTCAAGAGTGTTATGATATAGATAAGACCAAATTATGTACATGAATAACCATAGGGATAATAGATGAGATGTCAAGTCTACCCTAGACCAATCGAACCAAATGTTGGACATGGAAAGTTATGAAAAACCAATTTACGAGTACTTCGCAATCGGGGGACTTAGAGTATATCTAGTTATCGGTACGAAGTAATGGTAGTATTTTGCCTTCAATTAAATAACCCTATTAGGTCGTGACAACCCTAAAAAGATGTACATTAACATGATAGGTATGAAACACGAAAAGTATTGATTCTAGGTAGAAATAGGCCAACTTAGTTGGAATTCCCATTAAGGCAAAACATGAATTTAGATAACATATTGAGTAGTGAATTGACCAAGTAATTGTAGACCAAAAGCCTCTAGACTTCGTTTAATTGATCACAACCCCTCTTTTATTTACTTTCTATTTAGTTTTTGTTACAAACCAACTCCCCTCGGGTATTGAACCCAACAATTGTGTGATTTGCAACAAATCCCCCCCCCCCTTACTTATTTGCACTAGTTTAGAATTAATTACTTTAATATAAATTATAATTACCTTAGTCTTTGGATCGATACTCATAATTACTACAATGATAGATGGTGCGCTTGCAATTTAATCTAACTTTACGTATTTAAGATTCTATAAATTTAAAGCAAAAAGTGTACGAAATAGACCATCAAATATTATACCCAAAATACACATCAACCATCTCGAATAGAATTCATGACAGATGGATTACTCACAAACTAACAACTTCCATCATGACCATAGAAAATGTTAGAATTCAATATTTATTTGAAAGGAAAGAAATAAAACTTAATTCAATGACTCCACTAACATTAATTAAAAATAGTACGACAAGATTTTATGACATCAGTATATAATATTTACACTTAATAACAATCACTTTATTATATCAATGTTATCTTTTAATTTAAATTAATTTTTACTTTATATGAATTTATTATATTTAATGATTTTTTCAACTGGAGCTTCGACCTCAGAGATTAAAATATAATAGCTAGTGAGAATTTAATGAAATCTTTCAAGATACAAGTGCAGATATAATGCGAAAGATATGGCCATTCCATGAGAGCCGCAAAAGATCTAGGTCTTAGGCAGACGGTGTTTTCAGCCGACGTCTGGGGTCACATTTTTATAGATCGGACGGGTCATAATCATTTGTAGTTTGTTTCTACTTGTGAACCGTCTTTTCATGGATCAAGCACTTTCCATAATATTAGAAACAAAACCCATGGGCCCTTAATTAAAGAGTCTTTGTTGTGTCAATTTCTTGGGTCCAGAGCTCACAAAAAGCTGCAGATAAAATCCAAATGAACAAATAATTATGGAAATTGGGGGCATCTGAGGTAACTCAAATTTTGAGTTTGGATCAGGAGTGTCCGATTAGAATTCAGGTCAATCAATCCGAGGTGAAATGTGCAGTGTTCCTTCAATATTCGTGTCATACATATTGACCGGTCTAAATTTAAACTCATAATTTGAGTTACCTTAAGTGATATGAATTCGTGTCGATGAACATCGGATTGATGTTTGGTTGAAGTCATTTGATTTGTGTTAAGATTGGTGCAAATTAAATACATGCAATTGAACGACTTTGATCAAATATTATACCGAATTTGATTTGATGTCTGTCATAACCGCGCAAACTCCAAAATTATGAATAATTATGAAGTAACAAAATAAAAAAAAAATATATGAACATGCCATGTATTACGATGTGACAAAATTAACTAATTGAACTTGCTATGCAAGTTCAAGAGATGGGTAAGGACTTACTCAGAATCGGTATAGTTTACAAACTAAATCAGTCATAATTTCAGAAACTATAAAATCAATTATACAAACATTTTTTGTTTTTCGTTTGTATCTTTATTAAATTCACTTGTCACAATTTGTTATTGAAATTTATACAGCAAGTAAATTAACAGTTCTATACTTCTATTTAAACCTATATATGGTATTCTTGTGGATTTATTTTTATTTGTATAGATGTCATCAAGCATGTTTTAGCATAATAACAAAATACATACAATGAATTCTTTTATGGAATAATAGTCTTACAGGTTCATTTGGCAAGCTTAGAACAGATGGTAGGGTGTCAAAGATGACAAAGTAGCATTAATTATAAATAATCTTGAAAGAAACATAACAATTCAGATGAAAAGATATAAAAGCAAATAGAAACGAACATCTAAGATTATAGATCAATATTTAATCAAAAAGATTATAGATCAATAGAAATCAGCAGTTAAGTTTGACCAGTTGAACTGTATATTTACTGAAACCAAATATGTTTGAAAAACAGTGCAATAAACAGATGGAGGACCGAGATCAGATGCCAGAGGTCTACGAACGGTTCAGAACTGAAGAGAACACTGTTCATTCTATTGTAGAAAATATGATTCAGGATGTATACAAGGATAAATGAATATTTTTTTACTTCATGCTGTCAGTATCAGCTATTGCACATTGCTTCCTGAGCCACCATACAATTTGTCCAAACCAACTCAACTCAAAGAACTAGGCACAACACAATCATAAAATTACCAAATTTACACAAAGGAGGTACCGAGTAGAACTAAGAAACACACATAAAGAGCATGCAGATAAAAAATACATGTACAAACAAAAAGAAAGGAAAAGTGGCATTCACCATACCCTAATAGTAACATCAAGGCAATTTACACAGCCACTACATAAAAATTACTATGAACTAATTAAATTCAAAGTTGAATATATTAATATTCCCTACAGTATTTATATGCCTGCCCAACAAACTGATCAGTTCACTAGACAATTTATCATTCTTCTGAGTCTCTGACAGTAAATATCAACTGTCTCAAGGTACTTGCACTGGGACAAAACATCTTGCCTAGGCTCTCCATGTGTATCACTGTATATCTGTTTTGGTGGAAAATAAGTTCACAATTAGACTATGACCGTCATGTGCAAACAATAAGTTTCAGCATAGATGGTACCAGAAGCAATTCATTCATAAGCCTGACTAAAACACAGAATTAAAAAACAGTGCCGTACCAAACCCAACATATGGCACCAAATCAGACAACACGAGAGAGTATGTTGTCCTTCCTGTAGATTTATTTTATATTATTAAATTGTACATAAGAGTATAAACCAATTGAAAACAGAGAGAGAGAGAGTACTTCATCGAGCCACATCAGTAAAGTAAGGTGCTGTAGAACAGGAGAATGCTTGAGAAAAAAGGCTATCAAATCGAAATCATTAATTAGGTTGCAACCTGCAATTTCTAAGCTCTTCAAGTTCTTGAAGGTTCTGCACTTTAAGAATATCCTTCTCCCATTGTTCCTTGTTAAAAAAAAAATTAATAATTATAGGGGAACATCCATTTTCCATTGTACTTCAAACAGTTTTCCATAAAAGTAACCAGTTGAGTTGACAGTTTTACAATGTACTTCAAATTTTAAAGGGGAACATCCATTTGTGTTGACAGTTTACAGAATGTAACCGGTATAGAAAAAAGATCATATAGGGTTCTCTCCAAATCAAACTAACTAAAAGTAAACATCTGTTGTGAAAATTCAATAAACTTCGATAAAAGGAATTGAAGAAGCAAGTAACAATACATTCATATTAGTGCCATACCATGGTTGACGTGCAACAAGAAATGTGTTTTTAGTATGCAAGCAATGTTTTTCTTCCACACAACATTATTACGTCACTGCCAAATGCCAATAAGGAAAAAAGCATTTGAGTGTTGGTTTCATAGAAATGAGAAATATGTTTAAACCTTTAGATCAGGATGACGACCAAAATGAAGCTTCAAACTTGTAGCATTTGAAAGACCACTAAAAAGTTTCGCATCTGGCAGATCATTAACATCTTCTTCCTCATCAGTCCGATATAAGCTGATGTTTGCTTTAACTACAGAGGTCATTTTCTCCAACGAAATGGTTCTGGTCCTAAACATATTAGACTGGATGGACAAAGAAACAAGACTAGGGCAACAAATTCGCATATGATTATACTGCCAGCAGTCGCCAAAAGTCAACTTCTTCAACACGTTAGAGGAAATGTCAGACATAAACAACTCACGGGACTCTAGATTCAGGCTTTTAAGAGAGGGGCAACCCATGAAAAGCTTTTGTGCAAAATCATCATCTAGAATTAAGAAATGCAACTTCAAAGTTTTGAGAGAAGGAAGAGCTATTGATATGGGTCTAATAGTAGTCCTCCCACCAGGGAAGACACACAACTCAAGGTTTTCTAGACTTGCACATGAGAACACAGAATCGGGAAAATTCAACCCACCAACTCCACTAATGCAGACATGGATAACCCGAGGCATTAGAAATGCTGCTCGATCAAGCCATTCCATTGAAGGCCCATGAGAGCTATACTTAAAATCCCCATTATATATAACTGTATCCGAGCGAGATTGCCCTCTATTTTCCAGCACACCATTTACAAACCGGTCAATCCAATACTTTCTACCAACTAATTCATCGTCAGAATTATCTACCAAGAATTCATCAAGTTGGAATTTCAACACCGGCACAGAAGCCCAAGTGTTTTTCCATCTTTTGGAAAGGATGCATGTCTGCACAGCCTCTTTTGTACTCACAAACGAGAGGATATGGCTCAAAACATCATCAGGCAGGCTACTAATCCGGTCAACAGTTCTATTCATGGTTCAATGTTCAAAGAAGCACTTCCTCAAACACCTTGCATCAAATCCTGTGTTAACATACACATAAAAAAGATGCTTTTCGATGAATTGTATAGATTTATGAATATTTCAATATATAACTG
This sequence comes from Carex parvula, assembly GCA_025461045.1. Classification (NCBI taxonomy): domain Eukaryota; kingdom Viridiplantae; phylum Streptophyta; class Magnoliopsida; order Poales; family Cyperaceae; genus Carex; species Carex parvula. Next base: position 35,836 of record JAJGRW010002723.1, read on the forward strand.
GATATAGCTTCACCCACATATCAAACTAAAAGAAGTATAGATAACATGTTGTTACTGACTACAATAACCCCAGTACTACCACCATTTTTAATAATAACTAATAAAATCTTCAGTCAACCTTTATTGAACAAAGTAAAATGTAACACATGGTGTACATATCCGACACTTGATGAACTTGTAAACCAATTAATTTACAAAAAAATTAGTTAAGAGTGGCACAAGAAAAAGGAAGCGTAATCGAGGTACATAAAACTCTGTGAAGAGCAAATATTACCACGGTTTTACATAATCAGTAACACTGGGAAAAAAGAGGATCTACTGTGTAAAAAATTAACCCACCTAAGATTAAAGAATCTTAGAAATGTCGCTTCAGACCGTCTTTGCGAGCGAGAGAACTGAGTGATAAGAGATCGGTGGAGGGTGTAGGCTACGAGTTTGGAGAGAATGCAATTTTTGAGGGAGAGATGGCATTTTTAAAACTAGCGATTGGAATGGAAGGGGTCGGGGATATACGGGAGAGACGAACTCAGAGCAATATTTTTGGGGCTGGAATGGGAATTCGTATCACCTAAGGTAACAGAATATTTCTGTTTGGATCTGGACCGTTCAATCAGAATCCGCACGATTATTAAAGAGGTCCCATGCGTTCCACCTCGGTCCAGATTGGCTCTGATTCCGATCGGACGGCCGTGATGCAAACAGAAATATAATGTTACCTTAGAGGTTATGGATTTGATGGGATGGAAGGGGTCGTGGAGACGCGAGAATGACGAATTCAGAGCAATATTTTTGTTGGAATGGAAGAGGTCGTGGAGACGCGGGAGACGAATTCAGAACAATATTTTTTGGGGTGGAATGGTGGATTGGGGGAGGTTGCGAGGGAACAAGGATCCTCTTCGTTACTGTAAAAGATTCCCTTCACTTTACGGTTTGAGATTAACTCTCAGCAGCTTTGAGATTCGGGCTAGCGCAGGGGCAGTATTATTGAGCTTTGAGATTCGTGCCAAGTTAAAAACAACGGTCCAGATCCAATAATTGTAAAAGATTTCCTATTACGGTACCGGGGAGGATGTGAATTTGGTTGGGAGGTTGGGGAGACGGGAGATACGAATTCAGAGCGCAATTTTTTGGGGTGAATTTCACGTATACCCCTTCAAAAAATTTTAAATGGTGTATTTTTTGTTAATTCAGAATATAAGATTAATCTTTTTAAAATTTAAAAACTCACAAAGTTATCACATTTATTATTTAGAGGAGAACTAGGGTGTTTCTAAGTTCACCAAACTTCTTTGTAAACTTAACTCTAAAATCTATCGAATTGACTTCAAATGTCGAATCCGAACTGTAGAAACCCGTTTATCTTATGAGTGATGCGTCTACATGCAAAAATTTTAAATTTTCAAATTAATTTAGTATAAAGTCAAGCGGTCAAAATTAAAAGATTCATAAATTAATTTTAATGCTTTCATTTTTTGAATATTTTTTTACCAGTTGACTCTATACAAAATTACAAAAATTTAAAAATCTTGTATGTACGTATAGATTTTAGGAACACCCAAGTTCTACTCTATTATTTATATTAAAACTCATTTTAATTTTATGATCCCATTTTACTCTTTACTTTTTTTAGCAAGATCATTTTACTTTTTATTAAAAAAATAAGAAATTATGTAACATGTGTAACAGAATGTTCAGTCCGAAAACATTATAAATTTAAAATGATATTTCAACAGAAAAGACAATAAATTGTGTAAATTTTGCGAGTTTTTTAAAATTTTAAAAGTTAATATGATAAAATGAATTTAAGAACGGAAAAACGTAATTATGATGCTTTTGAAGGGTATACATGAAATTCTCCATAAGTTTTGATATAAGATTAGTAAACTTATAAAAAATTTCAGTGTGTGTAAAAGTTGAAGGCGCGGAAAGACTTGTGCGATTCAGCAATCCATGTACAATAATACCGAATCCTTATCCTCCCAGGTACTTGACTCAAGCAAATTACAAACGGACGGCCTGATTAATCTCATCGGATCAAAGTCAATCCGGTGCCTATAGAAACTATAAGGTGTCCGTTTTGAGATCGTACCAAGTTAAAATAACGGTCCTAAACCGTTCGTTTGTAATTTGTTTGAGTCAGGTACCTGCATGATCCGAATTATAATAATAGCAGCCGTGGTAAAGGTTTGGTTTCTGTGCTTTCTACCCCTATATGCACTAGTCACTACAAACCAAAAACTAAAAATGATGGGATAAAGAAAAAAACACTAGCACGATTCTTCACGAGTTCCACCGTAGCCATAATGCCATGTAGCCATAATGTATTTTTATGATTGCATTATTACTCGATTTTACCAGTTGTGAGCTTTCCAAATTCATATATTCTTTTGATAGATTATTACCGGACTATAAGTAAATTGAATCTTTAGGCAAGGGTAACTTTGTCACTTTGTGGAACTGTTTTTTGTACAAACTCCTGGACGATTTTTTTTCCGAAAATCAAACAAGTAAAGAAACTGGAAGAAAATTTCAGCTCTTGCAGAGAAGTATGAAAAATTGCACCATAATTGCCAGAAAATTTATTTTTTTACTTTATGTTCTTTAACAACTTATTTCATCTAGCAGTATCTATAACAGCCTCAATAAATACTACATGAAAGAGCGCATGCGCGGCCTTACAATGGACTGTGCCCCATCTACAAAAATTGTCGTACCAGTCATGTACCGAGACTCATCTCCAATCAGGTACAGGACAGTAGAGGCCAGATCATTTTTCGGGTCGAGCCACCTTTGAAGAGGCATCACATCTCCGGTCAATTTCTCTGCTCTTTCTTTCCCAATTGTCGAAGGGTAATTGTCTCCTAAATGTAGGCCCCGGGCAATTGCATTTACTCTTATTTTGTGCTTTCCAATTTCCATTGCTGATAGCTAGAAAAAATAACAAAACACAGATTTTTTTTTTTAAATATGGCTGTTATTCAAATGTCAATGGTATAATTATAAATAGTGCAAACTTTGTGTAAAACTTTGGCAAATTTTTCAAGTTATTTGCAAAGAACCCCAAACATCAAAGTTTTATAAATGACATTCAACATTCTTTGGTTATTTGCAAATAGCCCCTGGACACTTATTAAAGCAATGAAAAACATATCTCTCACTCGGCAAAGCAATTTCGACGACGCAACCCTAACTTTCAAAAAGGACAGAGATTAATAAATAAGTTACTAACATAAAATTCTAAAGGTAATTCAGTACTTCATTGTTCAAATCAATTTTAATTTAAATATTTGGTAAATTTTGGGTGTTAGTGAAAATAAGACATATAAAGGTTCAATTTACACTTAAAATCCTAATTTTCTTGTATTAAAAACATACCCTTGCCAGTTGTTGTACGGAAGCCAGGCTTGATCCAAAGGCAACCGAACCAGGATAGAGACCTCTTTCTGCTCCAAGAATTTGTGTCAAAAACACAATTGATCCCCAACCAGCAGCCGAATTAGGGTTCAAATCTGAACTGTCTCGCATCCGCTTAGCAACCGCCTTCAGGAGAAACCATGGTGCCATCACATTTATTTTTACAGTCCTTTTGTACTCCTCTTCACTTATGTCAAGACAGTCATGCATAGGGCCTACAAATATTTTTTTTTTTTCACATTTTAATGGAAATTTATTTTATTTCAAAATGCTCTTTTGTTAAACTTATGTCTGATTCATATTTTTAATTTGCTGCTTCCAACTTTTCTATTTCATTTGTGATATCCAATGCAAGAACAGTCCCACCCCATTCCAGCAAGAGAAAAAAAATAAAATAAAAGCATTTTCTGATTGTGCCATCTTTTTAATTGTAATTGCACAGGTTAAGTCAGACTTAATATTTTAATGTGACAAAGTCAGGCCTAAAATTGTTTCCTAAAATCTATTTCTTATATCTTTTACCTTCATAAGTGTAACAGTTAACAAAAGCATCCAATCCACCATAGATGCTCCATGCCAGCTCTACAGCTGAATCGAAAGCCGACTCCTTTTCTTCTTCAAAATTCAAATTGACCACTTGAATTTGTTTGCTTTTATCAAGTGAACTCAAGACTTCACCAGCTAATCCCTTAAGAGATCTCTCATCTCCCATCAATACCAACCTTATTTGAAACGAAATGTGAAGGAAATCAGAACTAATGCTACCGATTTAACATAAAGATACTGCTGAGATATGTTTTGAATCTCTTTTCCACTGCTACAGGTTCGTTCCGTCGAAAATATTCAAATTGGGAGAAATTGCAATAATTTAATTAATTAACCTAGCAATTGGGATTACTAATTTCAGCTCGGATTTCCTTTGAAATTGGAGCAAGTAAAGAAAAGAATCGCAAATCTGAGTACCTGCATCCGAATTTGGCGAGGTGATACACGATTCCCTTGGATACCTCATCGTCACTAGCTGTCAGCAAAACCCTTTTGTCGTAACTATTCGCCATTTTCACTTTCTTTCTCTCGATTGAAAACTCTTTGGAAGAGAATCTGAATGGGTTTAATTGTTTCACACTTTCACCTCAAAATAAGGTCTGATTTAACAACAGATTTGAGCGAACACGTGAAAGAGGCAGAGACAACTGAAGTACTGAACATAAGTTGTTTCGCTGTTATTTCTATTTTATAATTTAAAATGAAAAATGCTGTTTCGCTTCCCCATTTCAGTACTAAATATTGACTGCTCCCGGTGCACCGTTTTATGACCGAGGATAAACTGACAAATTTTTGGAGTGATTTTGTTCGTTCGACAAAACTATTCCGGCTTGTCAAAAAATCCAACTGTGCTAAATATGAATCATGTACAATCTTGTTATAAATCTTTTGTAAATTTAAATTTGAATTTATATAAAGTTAACATTTGTGAAAAAAATATAATGTATTGGAATTGATGGTTTGAGAATTCAATATGACATGTTTTAACGCTATCCAGTTTGTATCAACGTGATTACTCTTGATCGATATTGACATGTCATAAGTTATGTGAACCGGCTTTACACATCATGATATGTCACATATTGACATACAAAGTATTGCATGTAAACACATTGAAATGTTATGGTATGAAACATCATGTGTTAGAAATATTTTAATTGTCAATAATCTTTTTAGTCAGATTTGATACAATTTATCTCCAACATTATCGGATGAAATATAATTTTACAAAATGATATAGGGTTCACGATCTTGATCAAATAGTCGAGATTGAACATATACTAACATATTTTAATTAAAATATAATATTTTAACATTATTAACATTATTACTCCGTACAATATACTAACCCGTTTTCAAGTTTTTAACACTATTTTTCTTTTTTACATAGCCGGTTTCAAATGTAATATTAAAATGTTCCGAGCTTCAGTTTGATTTTCTCCTGCCCTTGCGAATATTTTATGCTCCAGGTGCACTCGAGTATTCCAGTGAGAACTGTTTGTTTAGTCGTATTGACTCATTTATGTAGTCATTTCTCATTTGTTAAGGACCCTTTTCCTTGAAAATAAATCTGCTGTGATTCTCGGGGGCTCACAGGACCCTGCGATCTGATCTCAACTGTTGGTCTTTCTTGAGATGTGTGCATGAAAATTTACTTTCCGAGAATGTTTCCGAGATCCGCATAAGAAAAAGTTTGAACCGTTGATTTCGAAATTTCAAGATCCTGCAATCCTCTCGGAATTGCAGCAGATTCGGACTCCTTTTCCTTATTTTATTTCTATTTCTCAACAAATTCAGGTTGTTCTGTACTTAGTGGATTTGGCGGCTGGAAAACAATGAAAACATGCATGACGTCATTTGTAGAACGTTATCAGTGACGTTAAATTTCCGTTATTTTTATTACTATATTAGGTGTCAAAAGCTGCAAATTAGAAAAAATATATTAAATACCAAAAAAATTCAAATAATACGTCAATGTACAAAATTATAACGATTCCATAATATTAAAAAAATGAAATTAACTAAAGTTATTCCGCAAATTGTTTAAGCAATATTTAAAAATACATGAAGCAATTCAAAAAATAAATTTTCAACATGGAGAGTTCACAAATTGAATAGAATACTGTTCCAATATTTTCTAATGTCTATTTCATAATATAAACAATTTTTTTGAGATAGAAAGATAGAGGTCACATAAAGACATTCCATCCAAGTTTCGAATCCACGATCTCACACAAAAACGGTGTTGTATTTTGCCACTAGATCGATCAAAGGTTGATTCTCCTAAAAATATAACCAAACTAAATATCTTAAATATAACAATCAAATTTCAGTTCCAGACAATCAGAATTTCACAAGTCTACGTCCTCCCTTTCGGCTGACAGCATAAGGTAAATATTATTTCATATTGTAAAAATGGGAAAATTATGGAAAAAATAATGTGCATATATTGTAAGAGGTGTGTAATAAAAATTACCGAATTTATAGGAATTAAAGAGAAGAAAGAACAAAAACATTGCGGTTCCTATCTATATTAAATTCAATACAATTTATATTTTATGGAAACAGAAGACATCAAAATGGAGGCAAACCATATTCAATATTGGACTTGTATTATTAGAAAAAATGAAACGAGATTTATGAGAAAAAAAAAAAGCATCTCAAACAGATATACCCGTTTAAAGTACAACTTCAATATTCAATTCAGCAATTTTTATAGTTTAAAGAGTCTCAGTGGAACATGTGGATAAGTTTTTAGCATTATAATCTCTGAGAAAAATACATGTGGCGTGTATGATATTGCTTCTAGTGTTGCAGTAAATAGTCAATTAATATTGGGACTTAACACATAATACCACACGACAAAATTCGCAGATGATTAACGCCATATCCGGACTTTACTCGAGACGCAATTTGACGGTAGAAACCGCGTGGGCCCCACGGCCCACACACACACCGCGTATGTATCTTCGATGTCCCTTCTCAGTTTTTATTGATGAAACGAGTCATTCCAACTCGCTGTAACCGTAGATGTTAGTAATGTCACCTGTTACGCACTTACGCTTGTAGGTTGTAGGGTTTTTGAAACAGAAAATACCAAATAAATCAGCAATAATTCCTAGAAAATTTGTATGCATATGATAATTCCGATATTTTATTAAAACCCCCAAAAAAAAACAAATTATCAAATCTGCTCCCACTTCAAAATTATAATTATTTCTACCCTAACCGCCCGTGGACTGGGCGGTCCACTTTTCCCACCAGACCGCCCAGCAGCCGGGCGGTCCACTTTTCAAATCTGACCGCCCAGGTGATGGGCGGTCCACTATGAAATTTTGTTTTTTATAAGGTTTTATGTTTTAATTTGTTTGAATGTTTTATATTAATTGTTGTAATGATTTGTTTGAATATTTTTATATTAAATTGTTGTAATGATTTTTGAATATTTTATATTAAATTGTTGTAATGATTTGTTTGAATGTTTTATATTAAATTGTTGTAATGATTTTTGAATGTTTTATATTAAATTGTTGTAATGATTTGTTTGAATGTTTTATATTAAATTGTTGTAATGATTTTTGAATGTTTTATATTAAATTGTTGTAATGATTTGTTTGAATGTTTTATATTAAATTGTATGATATATATTTATTATTTGTTGACGATTATATTTTTATAATTGACGATTATTTTTATATGTTATGTAATTGTGTAGTTTTAATATAATTGATTAGTTTTATATTAAGTTTGTTAATGTTTAAATGTTCTAAATGGTAATCTAAATAGTAAGTCTAAACAATAAAAGTAGGTAATCTAAATGGTAAGTCTAAACATGAAACATACCATCCAAACATG
>JAJGRW010002724.1:0-10661 GCA_025461045.1 Carex parvula
TTTTGAAAAAAGAATTTAACAGAGCAATTCTTACTTCATGCAGCGTACAAACCTTCTGCTTTGATATATCCATGCGCTGCATGAATCCAAACCGCTCTGTTAAAATATTTACCCAAACTTCCAAAACATAGTATAAAACTCACAAGTAATTTTTTAAATTATTTGTTTTCAACCTTTTCAAACAAATAAACTGAATTATTCTTGAATTTTCACGAGTTGTTCACAATGTTTATGAATTTGACGTATTATTCACTATTTATAGTATGGCAAAATTGTTTTCTTTCTAATAACTTCAAAATTTTGATATCATTACAAGACAAGATTTTTTTTTTTAATATATTCCTATTACACTCGAATCACATACTATAATCTCGCCAAAATATATCTGGATGGTCTGACTTCCAAACATAGTGACAAATTATAGTTCGGGTTCGGTTCACGAAGTCAAAAATTCGTGATTCGGGTATATTCGGGAATGATTCGGTACAACAAGGAAGAAAAAAAAACCCAAAAAACGTAAAAAAAAAAACTTTGAAAAAAATTAAAAAAAATTAAAAAAAAAAATTTCGCGTTTTATCGCGAATAATTTGTCAAACTCGCGTTTTATTCGCGAATAAAACGTATTATATGTTTTTCTGCGTTTCATTCGGAGTTCGGTTCGGTAAGTTGAAAAAAACCGAATTATACGCAAATTATGTCACTATGCTTCCAAATCGGCAAACATGAACCACACACATACAATCTGAGGTTCCGCTCGCCACAGGAGATCATAGTCAATGTCAAACCTTGATTAGAACTTTTGTAATTTTAATCACAGTCAAACAATTCGTTACAAAGTAGGAGAAGAGGTTCACCCAGAAATTAATATAATTTCTTATATAACTCTTGTTGCTCCTCTGGTTTTTCCATAACAATCCATCAAGTTCCCAAAAAAAACAACCAAACATCAGACTTCTTCTTTTTTTTTTTTAAGAAAAAAATTCAAAACAAATGTCTCAAAACCTTTACCTTGCATTCCTAGCAACTGTCTTCATTACCACATTATTTGCAATCAGACAAATGCGCAATCAAGTAGCAGTTGCACCTCTGCCTTGCTTGGCCTCTCCCCTTGCTTGAACTATATCGGTGGCAACGCACGACCCCATCTGGCTCGTGCTGCTCCCAACTGGCGTCAGTTGTACGGTCTGAGCCGCAATGTCTATGCTCAGTTTTAAATGGTGGATCGTCCGGTTCTCTCGCATCACAATTAACCAAACGAGGGCACTGGCGTTGCCTGATGCTTGTAAGGTTCAGACACCATCTGCTAGTAAATGCAACAGTAAGTTTAGATCAATGTTTTCTATCTATCTAAACAAATAGTTAAAGATTATAAAAACAATGTAAAATTTGGTTTTCAAATAAATTCTCATATAAAGATCATATTTAGCAATTTGGATCGACGGTTTTAGCTGAGTCAATCTGTAATATGATTATTACCATAGCCTCACTCTTTTATTATATTATTATATTATTATTATTAATTATTATTATTACTATCAACAATTACATTTAGCAATGCCCACGGTTTTTGTACTGTACACGGTTTTTTGTACTGTACAATAATTCTAGTTCAATGAATTAATTTCAAGATTAATGTTTATTATTGATTCACCACACAATGAATTTACATGACAGCTAATGGGGCTCACCGCCGCAACGCCGTCATCGACACCATCGACGCAAAATCCTCAAACAGGTAGCCATGAAAAATCTTTCAATTTAATTTTAGATAGAGACAATTATAACTCAAATAGTTTTTTCATTGGTAATTTCATCTTTAAATTTTTTTTGGTTTTGAAATGCCCGTAGGATCGTCTTTAATTTCACTAAGCAAATAACCTTATGATTTATCTCATGCAGATAACACTGGATCAAAGGATGTACCAAATACTGTAATAGGTTCTGGTACAACTTCTCAGAAACCCAATTTCATTTTCTTCCTTGCGCTTCTTGCAGCAGCTTCCATTGCCAGGATTGGTTAAACATACATTAATTTAGTCTGTTTTTGATGATTTATTTATATTTTCCTAGATTATAAATGATGTCATTTTTATGAGCATGTTGTGTAATTTATGTATTTCTGTAGAGAATATTGTGTAATTTCTGTGGTTAATTGATTAAATTTGCTTAATTTGTTAACTTTGAATAAATGTTGACCTTGATTGTAGAATTTAGTGAAGTTAAATCAGCCTATAAGCAGCACAAAAAAAATTATTATTGAAAAGCAGGGTGTTAACGGATTGAATATTATGATTATTATCCGTTTGTATACATATTTTACCCGATAATTGATACATACAATTTATTTAAGTTCACCTTTTTCAGGGGCAATTCATAATAGCCGTTTATTTTTTTTGAATAACAGTGGAAAACTCCACCGACTTTTATCAAAAACCAGTAAGATCCAGAAATTTTCATATTTCGTGATTTTTTGGTTTATTTTTTTTTTTCAGAAAATATTAGTTTTTAAAAATTTCGGTCTTGTTTTACTTTACGCCCATATTTTTTATATTGAAACTTCAAAGAGACAATCCGAACCGCTCAACCTGTTCTCTATATTGAAATGTGCTAGTAGACCAAATTTTACATTTTTTTGAAAAAATTTTACTATTTTTTTAGGATATTTCAAAATCACTGTTTTTTATGGTCCATAATCCATTAAAAAACAACAGTCTTCTACCTATCTAAAAAAATATTAAAAATATTTCAAAAAATGTAAAATTTTGTCTCCAAACACATTTTAATATGAATATCATCTTGAGCGATTCAGATCGACTATTTAATTTTTGAAAAGGAAAAGATGAACGTGAAGTAAAACAAGATTCTTACTTCGCAACTCACCATAGCCCATCTCTGTATATATATTGATAAAACACGTGATATTTTAATTTTTAATATTCGAACATTTGTATTTATATCGCTATTGTTTTAACATTTGAACTGTCAATTGTATTATTATTTATTAAATACCCATATCAGAGAACATTCATATTCACGTTCAAATTCGTATTTTAAAATATATGTTTAAAAAATAAAAATGAATATGAATACGAATTGAACACTTTTTATGCTTCTGCACCCCTAAAACTATGAGTCCGTGAGTTTGAATTCGGACCGTCCGATTAAAATTGGGCCAATCTGATTAAAAGTGGAGTGCACGATATCTTTAATTATTCGTTCCAAAGTAGATCGGACGGTCCGGATCCAAAATCAAATTTGAGGTACATTAGGTGATAATAGTTGTGATATGAATTCCCTAAAACCAGTCCTGAATCTTCTGATAAACCGCTACCGGTATGGCGGCCAGCCCCAGCTCCTCCTCCGCCTCTTACCACCACCGGCTTGTCGCCGATTTCACCATATACCATCTCATCACCGGCCGTCGCCTCACTCGCTTGATCCCTCACTTCACACCCGAATCCACCGTTCAAACCCTTCTTCTAACACAATCCGATGGTAGCCTATTCCTTTCCTTCCTCAGCTGGGCTCCTCGTCGCCTCCATTTCTTCCGTTCTTCCCTACCCCTCCAGTCCCTCTCCTTCCTCCTTCTCTGTCGGTACCGCCTCCACCACTCTGCTATCTCCATCTCCCGCCACCTGGCAGTCTCTTTCCCTCTTCGCTCCATATCCGATACACTCTCTTCTTCTCTCTCCCTTCTCAACCCCCCTCTCCCATCCCTCTCTATTGCCTTCGACCTGTTGATAAAATCTTATTCCTCTCTGAATAAACTTTCTAATGCACTCTCCGCATTCTCGCTTGTTAAAGGTGTCAGTTTTATGCCTTCTCTCTTCGCCTGCAATTCAATTCTTGATTGCATGTTTCGATCCCGATTGTCCATTGACAAAGTTGATTCATTTCTTACTGAAATGACACGATCAGGTTTAACTTTAAATGTGTATTCGTTTAACATCTTGATTCGTGTGTATTGTGCTCGGGTGAATTAGATCGTGGATTAAATTGTCTCTATGAAATGGAACGTGTTGGGTGTTCACCAAATGTTGTTACATTTAACACACTAATTCATGGATGTTGCCAATCTGGCAAGATTTGTGAAGCTTTTGAGCTGTTTAGGAGTATGGAAATGAATGTTAGGCCTAATGAAGTTACTTATAATCTGCTCATCAATGGACTGTGCAAGCAAGAAAAAATGAGAGATGCATGCAATATGCTCGACAAAATGCGTCGAAGAGGGTTGTCTCCTGATGAGGTCTCTTATAACACTCTCATCGATGGCTATTGCAAAACAGGGGATGGGCACCAAGCTCAGATGTTGCATGGAGAGATGTCTTCGCATGGCATATCCCCTAATGTTGTATCATACACCTCTCTCATAAATGCCATGTGTAAAGCCGGTGATCTGACGAGGGCATTGAAATTTGTGTCAGAGATGCGTAGAAGAAGTATTAGGCCTAATAAGATTACAATTGCAACAATTGTTAATGGGTTTTGCAAGAAGGGGTTTACAAATCATGCGCTGTCCGCCATGGCTGAGATTAAGAAAAGTGGAATTAAACCTTCAGTTGGGGACTATAATGCTCTTATCAATGGATATTGCATTTTAGGCCACATGAATGAGGCCATGCAAACAGTTGAGGAGATGGAGGGGAGAGGGATCAAACCTGATGTTGTCACTTGGATAACAGTATTAAGTGGATATTGCAGAAATGGCAACTTGGATAGGGCTTCTGAGCTTAGCAAAGAAATGCTAGGAAAAGGTATAAAGCCTAATAAAGCCATATACTCTTTGCTTGTTCGTGCGTTCTGTGATGCAGGCAGACCTGGTAATGCACAGAACGTGTTCGATGAAATGCTTGAGTCAGGCTTTCAATCTGACAAGATAACCTACACAAGTCTGATAGATGGTTACTGCATAAATGGCGATATGAAAAGCGCTATGCTTCTTCATGATGAGGTGACTAAGAAAGGAATATTGACAGAGGATGTCACATATAGTGTGCTCATACTTGGCCTTGGCAAGTTAGCCCGTATAAAACAGGCAGAAAGATTAATAAATAAAGAGGCAGAAAGATTGCTAAATAAGGCGAACAACAAAAAGCTGGTGCATGATAGTGCTACATACAGTGTGCTAGTAGGGCATTGTGCCGAAGCGGGATTCCAGAGCGTTGTAACTCTGTTGAAGGGATTCTGTAAGAATGGTATGATGGATGAAGCAGAGAAGGTGTTTCAAGTAATGCTAGATAGGAAGTGGAAACCTGATGCATCAGTTTACGGTATGTTAATTCATGGATACTGTACCAGTCGCAATGTCGAAAAGGCGCTCGGATTTTACAATGACATGGTAAGAGATGGTTTTGTGCCAATAAGCACAGACAACTATTTCGCTGATAATGTGTTTATACGAGGTAAGGAACCGCCGGTGTAACTGATTTACCAGTAAGTGTTTGTAAGCGGGTGTTTGTTACTGGATGCATGAATTCAAAGCTTCTAGTTGATGTAAATCAAAAGGGAATGGATGCATTTTGATCATAAATGTTCTTACTACATGGCAAGCGGATTGATTCCTAGGTGGTGTCTGAGTGCTGATATTTATGCACTTAACCCTATTTCATGAATAGATGACACAATTTATATGTATTTTCATGTTTATCTGCTGATATTTCATATTACGGTTTTTAGATGAATGTTGAGGTGATGTGAGCTACCAGATGCGGGTATATATGCAGGTAGTCGATCCTATGATCTGACAGTACAAATGGTAATAATATTATTTTTGTTCTGTTGTCTGGCTGTTTTTATTCTCTACTCTCGCCATAAATAAGGAATATGGTACAATATGGAATCTGAGGCTGAAATTTATCATTTTACAGATTACAATGGTACCAACTTAATTAGATGGATATGACACACATTCCCTGATAATCTAACACACTAACACAGACTAACACAAATGCATGAACACGTAGAGACACGCTAACACAAGTTTGTTTCCTGACAAGCTGGGACTATCATTAAACCTCCGCACCCTCCAATATTTCTAATAAGCTAAAATCATTACCTAACACTAACTAAATGCTATTACTAGTTGCCACAGGTACCAATTCTTAAACCCGTCATCTGAGACAACCCACCACAGGGTGGCCTCTTTGAGCGGCCACCTCCAATTAATTCCGACTTTGAACCACCGGTTCCCCTTTTCTCTCGCCTTCCATCGCCTCCTTCATCACCCCTCTTTCTCTTTGTATCTGCCATTGCAGCCTTCGCCCCAAAAGCACGCATCACTCTTAGAAGAAACATCAACCCCTCCACATTCACTTGCCACCATTCCGTACCATCATGATCACTAGGCACCGCTCGATTTGCAGTTGTTCGGCCAGTCTCCAGTGCATTTAGCAGATCGGAGACGACCCACATGGTCGGAAAGGCCACTGTCTCTGTGTTTGTGGGACCAGTTTGAATATGCTTCGTGGGATGGAGAGCTCCAGTCAGGAGAGAATGGCTTAGCAGTTTAACCACAGCAGATGTTCTGACAGCTCTCTCCATCTTATTATAGAGTGTCAGGTCATTAGGGGTCGAGTCGGGTGTGGTTTTTGGAGCGCCAAAGGTGGTTGCTCTCCAGTTTGTAAGCTTCTGTATTTTATTGTAAGCGGTAATCCACGGGTCATTTTCTGGATTTGTCGAATCATCAGGACCTGAAAAAAACAAACAACTAGGAGTTGGATATATTGAAATCATACTGCAAATCAATTGTTACATTTTTAGATTACCTTTTCTATGCTTTACTCCTTCCGAATTTGAAACAATATTGATTAATTGCAAAGTCTGTTTTCATACCAACAATGTACACAGTTTGCTTTCTTAGTTTAAACTTTTAACACTAACACTGAAATTTTGTAGCATTTAAGGTGTTTCTTTGGTAAATCAGATTTTGTCAGATCCAAGTATAGGCAAAATTAATTTCCTGTTAAGTTTTTTTTCATGTTCCTACTGCATAATAGATCATCTCCAAATTAACATAGCATACAGACTCATATCTCATTTCCATTGAAGCCCGGTACTAGTTACAGTATGGATCTGCCAAACTCCTTGACATAGCAAAGGAAGATGGTTAACTGAAGGAAAAATAAAAAGAGAGAAAAGGGCACCTTCACTAGGTTCCATCTGAGTGAGATCTTGGTAGGCACAGAATCTCGCAAAAATGCCCCCCAAAGTTTCATATTTCTGCTCTTGCTCTCCACTAGCTAGTTCCATCCCATAGAAGAAACCGGGAAGCCCGAAAACAAACCTCCTTTCCCCCACCGATGCCACGAGAGAATCTTTTGCTAGCATCCATTGATGATCACCTACCATGCATGTCAGCAAGCTTATGGGCTTGCTATTATTGACTTGCACCATGTTCACAGAGAAATCCCCCGAGCGGAATGCTTGAACCGAATCAAATTTTTCGCCGCACAACACAAGCAATGCTGTGGGGTTATTGCCATCAATGGCAAGCAGTTCAGTGTTGGAGCCCATTCGATGCTCGGTTGTTTTACCAACTTTCAGACTGCTGGTTGCTTCTTGTGAAGCCATCTCAGTTGTTTGATGATTAATATTGATCAATTGATCTTTAATTATCTGCATAGAACACAACACAATTGATCCGTAAGTCCAAGAATCAATACATTACAATACTAGGAATGCTACTGGCTCGATAACATCATACTTGCCAGGATGGACAAAAGAGAAGGAAAACAAATACAAGAATGAAATAATAAGAACAAGATAAAAATATCGACTTAATATTATATGAAAATGAGAGGCAACCAGCTCAAGTATTTAACAGTTAACACTTAACACCACTCTCGCTCACTAAGAACATCAAATAATAAACTTGTTTGTTTGGAAGAACTAATTAATATTTAGGAAAAAAGTTAGATCCAACTTTAACCAAATATAAATGCTCGTCTTCAAAAACATGCATCAACAAATATCATACCTTTAGAAAGATGACCAACACTGCACCATCGTTCACAACGCCCACAGATCGATGTAAATTATATGCGTGCACACAACTCCTATGGGTCTGGCGAAATGATGGAGAGAGATAATAGTAGGAACAGAGGCTCTCGATCTCTTGTAACGTATTTCTTTTTTTAGAGAAAAAGGACAGGTGTTAAAGGCCTAGATACGTGGAGTCCGTGTTTAAGTTGGTTGGAATTTATAAAGGGGAGCTTGAGAGGAGAGAGAGAGAAAGAGCGGGAAACTCGTGTCAAGAGAAGAGAGAGAAGAGAGCAGGCACGGTGAGCATGCATGGTGATGTCGTGGACTGCTGCTTATTGCCACCCGGCCTTTCAACCTCTGCATAAAGAGGCTCCCTGTCACTCTTTCAAGTTTGTGGCCTCGCGGAATGTTGCAATTTCTATAAAATAAATTTTTACTAGTCACTACTCACTAGTGTGTGTATATATATAAATATTTTTTTTTGGTTTATTTGGTAAATGTATTGGGTAGTAATCGAACCGAAATTTATAAAGTTACCGTAGCATAAAATCAAATTAAATGAATACCACTCTTGTGAGATTTTTCCAATCCTACCACCCACGCGTACTCAGTTCGCACATTAAAATGGGTTGGTGTACGGACTGGGTTGGCGCACCAACTGGTGCTCTAACTGGATTAGAGCACCAATTGTTCTGAAATTTTTACTGCTCTTCGGTGTGTTTTACCCCGTTTGAGTACTAATTTTGTACCAATTTTGTTGCGCTAATCCAGTTAGAGCACCAATTGGTGCGCTAACTCAGTCCTTGTTGGGTTTTGTTGTACCCTTTGATTAGGCTTAAGCTGCGGAAAGACCATAAAATAAAATTTTTACGGCTAACTTAAGCCGAGGATTAAAAGGAGTACGTCAGAAAGACCACCGAAAGTATCTTTTCCAGTCTTTCCCTTGACATAACATTTTAATCCTATGAGAATCTACTCCCCGATTGATCTCTAAATAATATTTATTTAACATTTAAATAGATATAAATAACATTTATACCTTTTTCAAATTCGAATTGGAATGCTGTATGGCTCAGTTGCTCAGCACCAGAAATCTGATGCCTCTATCAGATGTCCATCAGGAACAATCAGAGAGTCGGTATTTCTTTTGTCAGAAATACTGTACCGACTTTTTATGCAAAAACACTATTCACAAAAATCGTAAAACTGTTTTTCACAACTTTTGCAAAAACAGATTCACGAAACTTCGCAGGAACACTATTCACCGTAAACACTATTCACAACTCGCAAGATATACGTAATCAGATTACGTATTCTTTCCTTTCCAACACAAACACTATTTGAGAGGAAAATATTATAACCGAATCGAATCGAGTCGAATCTGATTTCTATATTTTTCTCAACCCCTACCCCTCTATTTATAGGAAAATTTGAGGTGCTTGTAAGCTAGGTGCTTGTAAGTTAGGTGCTTGTAAGGTACTTGTAAGCTAGGTGCTTGTTGTGATAAATTTATACAACGTGTCGTACATGTTTATAAATTTAATGTGTTTAAGCTTGTCATCTCTATGACATTTATTTATTAATTATAACATTTATAATTAATCAAATAAATTAATTCTCTGATTATTTTATATTGGTGAGACCCGATAGGATCTGTGTTATGTTGACAATAGAATTAAAACTCCTTTTAATTCTATAAATCATAAGCGGTACCTGGCAGAATGCATTATGACTACCCAATTGACACAGATGATCTTGTACAATACAATATCACGATCCAGTAAACAATTTACTCGTGTTAATTCTTATATCTCATAGTATCAGATTAGTTTCAAGGTAGGTATATGTCATCCTTACAAACTTAAATCTTTTCTTGATCTTAAGTTAGATTATCAAATATGATTAACTCTTTAATCATACTGTGCACAGATAATCTTACTTTATCAAGGGGCCCTGTGATACTATTACTCGTATTAAATACAAGAGACAATAGTAGTTTTGGTGAACATCTCTCCTCTGCAGAAATCATGTATACTGAAATGTCATCGTTATAACTACTTTTTACGGATAGCGTTAAATAACACTCACGAATATACATTTCTTATGTAGGAAACAACGAACCACCTCATACTTTATAACTTAACACTAAATGAAAACATTAATGACACGAACACAATTCTGTATAATATTTCATTGAGAGTCTGTCAATATCATATTCTCTAACATGTATCTATGTGATTAAATTGACAACTCCTTGTCTATGTTCTGTAAAACTTAACCATCATTTAATCCACATACTAACCGTTAATTGGTCAATTAGTGTTCTTTACTAATTACCTTGGTCAGTGACTATTAAGAGTTTTTATCATCTATTATGAAGTTTTACAATTTCAAGTCATGAACTCGAAATGATTCATAATTCGATAAAACTCAAAGAATAAAATGATAATTTTATTAATCATCCATTACATGAACAAAATACATATAGAATAAAATTATTCTTTGATTGACTTTAGATTACTATACTAACAGTCTGCGCGCCAATCTAATTTGATGCGCAAACTGAGTCCGCGTGGGTGGTAAGATTGAAAATAGTTTGAATCGGGTGGTAATCATTTAATTTCTGTTTTTTACTGTGGTAACTAAACAAATTTCGGGTAATCGAAAGAAGTGCGACACAA
>JAJGRW010002725.1:0-26347 GCA_025461045.1 Carex parvula
TGCTCTCGTTGCTGGCCAAGCATATGGTATAATTTTCATTTATTAAACATAAATTACATCCATTGTTTTACATCAAGAACATCATTCACATCAAAATATATAAATATTTAAAAAACATCAACATTTAAATATTAACATCTAAATCTTAATATCTAACAACACAAACAACTAAAACAACAATTAGAATATCGAAGGCAACAATTATAACATGAAAGACAACTACAAGAAAGTGAAAGACAATTAGTAGAAAGTAAAACATAACTAGAAGAAGATGAAAGACAATCAGTAAAATATTTAAGGTAACATATAAAAGGTGAAAGACAAGTACAAGAAGATGAAATATAACGAGAAAAATATGAAATACAACTATAAGAATATGACATACAACTTGTAGTAGACGAAACACAACCCGTAGACAACTAGTAGAAGATGAAAGACAACTAAAAGAAGATGAAAGACAACCAGTAAAGCATGAAAAACAACCAGGACAAGATATAAGACAACTAGAAGATTACAAAATACAACTAGAACAAAAATAAAGACAACTAGTAGAACATGAAATACAACCAGTATAACATGAAATACAACTAGAATAAGATAAAAGACAACTAGAAGAAGATAAAATGCAACTCGAAGAATATGAAATACAACCAGATGAAGATGAAATACAACTTATAGAAGACGAAAGACAACCATTAGAACATGAAAGACAACAAGTAGAACATGAAGGGCTACTAGAAGAAAATGAAAGAAAACTAGTAGAAGGTGAAAGACAACTAGAAGAAGATGAAAGACGATTGACACAAGGTGAAAAACAAATAGAATAAGATGAAATACAACTAGAAGAATATGTAATACAACAAGAAGATGATGACATACAACCTGTAGTCGACGAAAGACAACCAGTAGACAACTAGTAGAAGATGAAAGACAACTAGAAGAAGATGAAAGACAAACAGTAGAAGATGAAACACAACCAGTACAAGGTGAAGGACAACGAGAATAAAATGAAATATAACTAGAACAAGAAGAAATACATCAAGTAGTAGATGGAAGACAACAGTAGAACATGAAAGATAACGAGTAAAACATGAAAGACAACTAGAAGAAGATGAAAGAAAACTAGTAGAAAGCTAAACAAAACTAGAAGAAGATGAAAGACAACCAGCACAAAGTGAAAGACAACTAGAAGAAGATGAAAGACAAACAGTAGAACATGAAACACAACCAGTACAAGGTGAATGACAACAAGAATAAAATGAAATATAACTAGATGAACATGAATTACAACTAGAAGTAGACAGAAGACAATAGAAGAACATGAAAGATAACGAGTAGAACATAAAAGATAACTAGAAGAAAATGAAAGACAACTAGAAGCAGATGAAAGACAATCAGTAGAACATGAAAGACAACCAATACAAGGTGAAATACAACTAGTAGAATATGAATTACAACATGTAGTACACGAAAGACAACCAGTAGAACATGTAAGACAACAAGTACAAAGTGAAAGACAACTAGAAAAAGATGAAATACAACTAGAAAATATGAAATACAAATAGAAGAAGATGTCATACAACCTGTAGTAGACGAAAGACAACCAGTAGAACATGAAAGACAATAAGTACAAGTTGAAAGACAACTCGAAGAAGATAAAATACAACTAGAAGAATATGAAATACAATTAGAAGATAATGACATACAACCTGTAGAGGACGAAAGACAACCAGTAGACAACTAGTAGAAGATGAAAGACAACTAAAAGAAGATGAAAGAGAACCACTAAAACATGAAAAATAACTAGAAGAAGATGAAATACAACTCGACGAAGATGAAATACAACTAGAAGAAGATGACATACAACCTATAGTAGACGAAAGACCACCAGTAGACAACAAGTAGAAGAAGATGAAAGACAACCAATAAAAGATGGAAAGATAACCAGTACAACATGAAAGACAACTAGAAGAATATGAAATACATCTCAACGAATGTGAAATACAATTAAAAAAAATGAAATACAAACTGTAGAAGACAAAAGACAACCATTAGAACATGAATGACGACCAATAGAACATGAAAGACAACTAGAAGAAAATGAAAGACAACTAGTAGAAGATAAAAAACAACTAAACGAATATCAAAGACAACCAGTAGAACATGAAAGACAACCGGTACATGGTGAAAGACAAATAGAAGAAGGTGAGATACAACTAGAAAAATATGAAATATAACTAGAGGAAGATGAAATACAACACGTAGTTAACGAAATAAAACAATTAGAATATGAAAGGCAACAATTATAATATGAAAGACAACTAGTAGAACATCAAAGACAACTAGAAGAAGGTGAAAGAAAACTAGTAGAAGGTGAAAGACAACTAGAAGAAGACGAAAGACAACAAGTAGAACATGAAGACAACCTGTAGTAGACGAAAGACAACCAGTAGACCATGAAAACAACCAGTACAAGGTGAAAAACAACGTAAAGAAACTGAAAGACAACTAGATGACAACTTAGTAGTATACTAAAGACAACCAGTAGAACATGAAAGACAACTTAGTAGGAGGTGAAAGGCAACTACAAGAAGATGAAAGACAACCAGTACAAGGTGAAAAACAATTAGAAAAAGATAAAATACAATTAGAAGAATATGAAATACATCTAGAAGAAGATGGCATACAATATGTAGTAGACGACCAGGAAAAATTGAAAGACAACTAGTAGGAGGTAAAACACAACTAAAGGAAGATTAAAATCAACTAGTAGAGGACGAAAGACAGCCAGTAGACAACTAGTAGAGACGAAAGACAACTAAAAGAAGATGAAAGATAACCAGTAGAACATGAAAGATAACTAGAAGAAGATGAAATACAACTCGACAAAGAAGAAATACAACTATAAGAAGATGACATACTAGACGAAAGACCACCAGTAGACAACTAGTAGAAGAAGATGGAAGACAACAAGTACAATTTGAAAGACAACTAGAAGAAGATGTACAACTCGAGGAATATGAAATACAATTAGAAGAAGATGAAATACAACTTGTAGAAGACGAAAGACAACCATTAGAATATGAAAGACGACCAATAGAACAGAAAAGACAACTAGAAGAAAATAAAAGACAACTAGTAGAAGATGAAAGACAACTAAAATAAGATCAAAGACAACCAGTAGAACAAGAAAGATAACTAGTACAAAGTGAAAGACAAATAGAAGAAGGTGAGATACAACTCGAAGAATATGAAATACAACATGTAGTAGGCGAAAAGACAACAATTAGAATATGAAAGGCAACGATTATAACATGAAAGACAACTAGAAGAAGGTGAAAGACAACTAGTAGAACGTGAAACACAACTAGAAGAAGATGAAAGACAACCAGTAGAACCTTTAAGATAACTTGTACAAGGTGAAAGACAAGTAGAAGAAGATGAAATACAACGAGAGAATATGAAATATAACTAGAAGAAGATGCATACAACGTGTAGTACGAAACACAACCCGTAGACAACTAGTAGAAGATGAAAGACAACTAAAAGAGGATGATGACATATAACTTGTAGTAGACGAAAGATGGACAACTAGTAGGAGATGAAAAACAATTAAAAGAAGACGAAAGACAACAAGTAGAACGCAAAAGACAACTAGAATAAAATTAAATACAACTTGATGAATATGAAATACAACTTATAGTAGACGAAAGACAACCAGTACAAGGTGAAAGACAACTCAAAGAATATGAAAGACAACTATGACAACTTAGTAGTATACGAAAAACAACCAGTAGAACATGAAAGACAACTAGTAGGATGTGAAAGACAACCAGTACAAGATGAAAAACAATTAGAAGAAGATGAAGTACAATTCAAAGAATTTGAAATACAACAAGAAGAAGATGGCACACAACATGTAGTAAACGAAAGACAATAGTAGAACATGAAAGAAAATAAGTTGTTGAAAGACAACTCGAAAAAGATGAAATACAACTAGAAGATGATGACATACAACCTGTAGAGGACGAAAGACAACTAGTAGAAGATGAAAGACAACTAAAAGAAGATGAAATACAACAAGTAGAACATGAAAGATAACTAGAAGAAGATGAAATACAACTCGACGAAAAAGAAATAGTACTAGGTGAGGATGACATACTACCTGTAGTAGAGGAAAGACCACCAGTAGACAACTAGTAGAAGAAGATGGAAGACAACCAGTACAACGTGAAAGACAACTAAAAGAAGATGAAATATAACTCGACGAATATGAAATACAATTAGAAGAAGATGAAATACAACATGTAGAAGATGAAAGACAACCATCAGAACATGAAAGACGACCAATCGAACATGAAAGACAACTAGAAAAAAATAAAAGATAACTAGTAGAAGATCAAAGACAACCAGTAGACAGTACAAGGTGATAGACAAATAGAAGAAGGTGAGGTACAACTCGAAGAATATGAAATACAACATGTAGTTGACGAAAGACAACAATTAGAATATGAAAGACAACTATTATATCATGAAAGACAACTAGTAGAACGTGAAAGACAACTAGAAGAAGGTGAAAGACAACTAGTAGAAAGTGAAACATAACTAAAAGAAGATGAAAGACAACCAGTAAAACATTTAAGATAACCTATAAAAGGTGAAATTCAAGTAGAAGAAGATGAAATGTAACGAGAAAAATATGAAATACAACTAGAAAAAAGATGACAAACAATTTGTAGTAGACGAAACACAACCCGTAGACAACTAGCAGAACATGAAAGACAACAGGATAAGGTGTAATACAACTAGAAGAAAATGAAAGAAAACTAGAAGAATATAAAATACAACTAGAACAAGAAGAAAGATAACAAGTAGAACATGAAATACAACTGGAAGAAGATGAAATACAACTCGAAAAATATGACACACAACTAGAAAAAGATGATAGGCAACCAGTAGAACATGAAAGACAACCAATATAATGTGAAATACAACTAGAAGAATATTAAACACCACAAGTAGAAAATGAAATACACTAGTAGACAAAATACAACTAGTATAACATGAAAGACAACAAGTACAAGACAACTAGAAGAATGTGAAAGACAACTAGAAAAAGATGAAATATAACTAGAAGAATATGAAATACAACTAGAAGAAGATGGCATACAACCTGTAGTAGACGAAATATAAACCGTAGACAACTACTAGAAGATGAAAGACAACTTAAAGAAGATGAAAGACAACCAGTAAAACATGAAAGATAACCAAGACAAGGTGTAAGACAACTAGAAGAAAATGAAAGAAAATTAGAAAAATATAAAATACAACTAGAACAAGAAGAAAGACAACCAATAGAACCTCAAAAACAACTAGAAAAAGATAAAAGACAACTAGAAGAAGATGAAATACAACTCGAAGAATATGAAATACAACTAGAAGAAGATGAAATACAACATGTAGAAGACGAAAGACAACAAGTAGAAAATGAAAGACAACAAGTAGAAAATGAAAGACTACTAGAAGAAAATGAAAGAAAATTAGTAGAACGTGAAAGACACTAGAAGAAGATGAAAGACGACTGGCACAATGTGAAAAACAAATAGAATAAAATGAAATACAACTAAAAGAATATGTAATACAACGAGAAGATGATGACATACAACCTATAATCGACAAAAGACAACAAGTAGACAACTAGTAGAAGATGAAAGACAACTAGAAGAAGATGAAAGACAAATAGTAGAATATGAAACAAACTAGTACAAGGTGAAGGACAACAAGAATAAAATGAAATACCACTAGATGAGCATGAATTACAACTTGAAAGGAATGAAATATAACTAGTAGTAGACGGAAGACAACAATAGAACCTAGAAGACAATGAGTAGAACATGAAAGACAACTAGAAGAAGATGAAAGACAACTAGTAGAAGGTCAAACACAACTAGAAAAAGATGAGAGACAACCAGTAGAACATGAAAGACAACCAGTACAAAGTGAAAGACAACTAGAAGAAGATGAAAGACAAAACAGTAGAATATGAAACACAATATGTACAAGGTAAAGGACAACAAGAAGAAAATGAAATACAACTAGATGAACATGAATTACAACTAGAAGAAGATCAAATACAACTAGTAGTAGACAGAAGATAATAGTAGAACATGAAAGATCACTAGAAGAAGATATAATACAACTCGACGAAAATGAAATACAACTAGAAGAAGATGACATGCAACCTATAGTAAACGAAAGACAACCATTAGAATATGAAAGAACAACCAGTAGAACATGAAAGACATATAGAAGAAAACAGAGGACAACTAGTAGAACAAGAAAAATAAGCAGTAGAACATGAATGACAATAAGTACAATTGGAAGACAACTCGAAGAAGATGAAATATTACTATAATAACATGAAATACAACTAGAAGATGATGACATACAACTTGTAGTGAACGAAAGACAACCAGTAGATAACTAGTCGAAGATGAAAGACAACTATTAGAACATGAAAGACAACTTGAAGAAGATGAAATACAACATGTTGAAGAGACAACTAGTAGGAGGTGAAAGACAACTACAAGAAGAAGAAAGACAACCAGTAGAAAATAAAAGACAACCAGTACAAGGTGAAAAACAATTCGAAGAATATGAAATACCACTTGAAGAAGATGGCATACAACCTGTAGTAGACGGAAGACAACCAGTAGAACATGAAATACAATAAGTACAAGTTGAATGTCAACCCGAAGAAGATGAAATACAACTAGAAGATGATGACATACACCTTTAGAGGACGAAAGACAGCTAGTAGACAACTAGTAGAAGATGAAACACAATTAAAAGAAGATGAAACACAACAAGTAGACCATAAAAGATAACTAGAAGAAGATGAAATACAACTCGACGAATATGAAATACAACTAGAAAAAAAAGACATACAACCTATAGTAGACGAAAGACCACCAGTAGACTAGAAGAAGATGGAAGACAACCAATAGAAGATGGAAAAACAACTAGTACAACGCGAAACACAACTAGTAGAAAATAAAATACAACTCGAAGAATATAAAATACAATCAGAAGAAGATGAAATACAACTTGTAGAAGATAAAAGACAACCATTAGAACATGAAATACGACCAATAGAACATGTAAGATAACTACAAGAAAATGAAAGATAACTATTAGAAGATGAAAGACAACCAGTACAAGGTGAAAGACAAATAGAAGAAGGAGAGATACAACTCGAAGAATATGAAATACAACTAGAGGAAGATGAAATACAACACGTAGTTGACGAAATAAAACAATTAGAGTATGAAAGGCAACAATTATAACATGAAAGACAACTAGTAGAACATTGAAGACAACTAGAAGAAGGTGAAAGACAACTAGAAGAAGGTGAAACACAACTAGAAAAATATGAAAGACAACTAGTAGAATATTTAAGATAACATGTACAAGGTGAAAGACAAGTAGAAAAAGATGAAATACAACGAGAAGAATATGAAATACAACCAGAAAAAGATGACATACCACCTGTAGTAGACGAAACACAACCCGTAGACAATTAGTAGAAGATGAATGACAACTAGTAAAACATGAAAGACAACCTAGACAAGGTGTAAGACAACTAGAAACAAATGAAAGAAAATTAGAAGAATATAAAATACAACTAGAACAAGAATAAAGACAACAAGTTGCATATGAAATACAACCAGTAGAACATGAAAAACAACTAGAAGAAGATAAAAGACAATTAGAAGTAGATTAAATACGACTCGAAGAATATGAAATACAACTAGAGGAAGATGGAATACAACATGTAAAAGATGAAAGACAAACATTAGAACATGGAACACAACAAGTAGAAAATGAAAGACTACTAGAAGAAAATGAAAGAAAACTAGTAGAAGGTGAAAGACAACTAGAAGAAGATGAAAGACGACTGGCACAAAGTGAAAAACAAATAGAATAAAATAAAATACAACTAGAATAAAATGAAATACAACTAAAAGAATATGTAAACTACGAGAAGATGATGACGTATAATTGTTGACGAAAGACAACCAGTAGACAACAAGTAGAATATGAAAGACAAACAGTAGGATATGAAACAAAGCAAGTACAAGGTGAAGGACAACAAGAATAAAATGAAATACCACTAGATGAACATATATTACAACTTGAAAAAGATGAAATACATCTAGTAGTAGATGGAAGACAACAGTAGAACATGAAAGACAACGAGTAGAAAATGAAAGACAACTACAAGAAGATGAAAGACAACTAGTAGAAGGTCAAACTCAACTCGTTGAATATGAAATACAACTAGAATATGATGACATCAACCTGTAGAGGACGAAAGACAGCCAGTAGACAACTAGAAGAAGAAGGCATACAACCTATAGTAGACGAAAGACCACCAGTAGACAACTAGTAGAAGTGATGGAAAGACAACCAGTACAACGTGAAAGACAACTAGAAGCAAATAAAATACAACTCGAAGAATATAAAATACAATCAGAAGAAGATGAAAAACAACATGTAGAAGACGAAAGACAACCAAACGAAGATCAAAGACAACCAATAGAACATGAAATACGACCAATAGAACATGAAATACGACCAATAGAACATGAAAGACAACTAGTACAAGATGAAAAACAACTAAACGAAGATCAAAGACAACCAGTAGAACATGAAAGACAACCAGTACAAGGTGAAATACAAATAGACGAAGGTGAGATACAACTCGAAGAATATGAAATACAACTACAGGAAGATGAAATACAACACATAGTTGACGAAATAAAACAATTAGAATATGAAAGACAACAATTATAACATGAAAGACAACTAGTAGAACATGAAAGACAACTAGAAGAAGGTGAAAGACAACTAGTAGAACTTGAAACACCACTAGAAGAAGATGAAAGAGAACAGTAGAATATTTAAGATAACCTGCACAAGGTGAAAGACAAGTAAAAAAGATGAAATACAATGAGAAGCAAATGAAATACAACTAGAAGAAGATGACATACCACCCATAGTATACGAAACACAACCCGTAGATAGTAGAAGATGAAAGACAATTAGTAAAACATGAAACACAACCAGGACAAGCTGTAAGACAACTAGAAAAAAATAAAAGAAAACTAGAAGAATATAAAATACAACTAGAACAAGAATAAAGACAACAAGTAGAACATGATACAACAAGTAGAACATGAAAGACAACTAGAAGAAGATAAAATACAACTCGAAGAATATGAAATACAACTAGAAGAAGATGAAATACAACATGTAAAAGACGAAAGACAACTATAAGAAGATGAAAGAAAACTAGTAGAAGGTGAAAGACAATTGGAAAGATGAAAGACGACATGCATAAGGTGAAAAACAACTAGAATGAAATACAACAAGAGGAATATGTAATACAACGAGAAGATGAAGGAATACAACCTATAGTCGACGAAAGACAACCAGTAGACAACAAGTAGAAGATGAAAGACAACTAGTAAAAGATGAAATACAACAAGAAGAAGATGAAAGACAAACAGTAGAATATGAAACAAAGCCAGTACAAGGTGAAGGACAACAAGAATAAAATGAAATACCACTAGATGAACATGAATTACAACTGGTATTAGACGGAAGACAACAGTAGAACATGAAAGACAACGATTAGAACATGAAAGACAACTAGAAGAAGATGAAAGACAACTAGTAGAAGGTCAAACACAACTAGAAGAAGATAAGAGACAACCAGTAGAAAATGAAAGACAACCAGTACAAGGTGAAAGACAACTAGAAGAAGATGAAACAGTAGAATATGAAACACATCCAGTACAAGATGAAGGACAACAAGAAGAAAATGAAATACAACTAGTAGTAGACAGAAGACAGTAGTAGAACATGAAAGACAAAGACAACTAGTAGAAGGTGAAACACAACTAGAAGAAGTTGAAAGGCAACCAGTAGAGCATGAAAGACAACCAATACAAGGTGAAATACAACTAGAATAATATGAAATACACCTGTAGTAGACGAAAGACAACCAGTAGAACATGAAAGACAATAAAGTACAAGTTGAAAGACATCTAGAAGAAGATGAAACACAACTAGTAGAAGGTCAAACACAACTAGAAGAAGATGAGAGACAACAAGTAGAACATGAAAGACAACTAGTACAAGGTGAAAGACAACTAGAAGAAGATGAACTACAAAATAGTAGAATATGAAACACAGCCAGTACTAGGTGAAGGACAACAAGAAGAAAATGAAATACAACTATATGAACATGAATTACAACTAGAGGAAGATGAAATACAACTAGTAGTAGACATAAGACAATAGTAGAACGTGAAAGACAGAGTAGAACAAGAAAGACAACTAGAATAAGATGAAAGACAACTAGTAGAAGGTGAAACACAACTAGTAGAAGGTGAAACACAACTAGAAGAAGTTTAACGGCAACCAGTAGAACATGAAAGACAACTAATACAAGTTGAAATACAACTAGAATAATATGAAATACAACTAGTAGAATATGAAATACACCTGTAGTTGACAAAATGGCAACCAGTAGAACATGAAAGACAACTAGAGGAAAATGAAAGACAACTAGAAGAAAATGAAAGACAACTAGAAGAAGATGTAATATAACTCGAAGAATATGAAATACAACATGTAGAAGACGAAAGATAACCATTAGAACATGAAATACGACCAATAGAACATTAAAGATAACTAGAAGAAAACGAAAGACAACTAGTAGAAGACGAAAAACAACTAAACAAAGATCAAAGACAACCAGTAGAACATGAAAGACAATCAGTGCAAGGTTAAAGACAAATAGAAGAAGGTGAGATACAACTCAAAGAATATGAAATACAACTAGAGAAAGATGAAACACAACACATAGTTGACGAAATAAAGAATATGAAAGGCAACAATTATAACATAAAAGATAACTAGTAGAACATGAAAGACAACTAGAAGAAGTTAAAAGACAACTAGTAGAACGTGAAACACAACTAGAAGAAGATAAAAGTCAACCAGTAGAATATATAAGATAACCTGTACAAGGTGAAAGACAAGTAGAAAAAGATGAAATACAATAAGAAGAATATGAAATACAACTAGAAGAAGATGATGTACCACTTGTAGTAGACAAAACACAACCCGTAGACAACTAGAATATGAAAAACATCCAGTATAAGATGAAGGATAACAAGAAGAAAATGAAATACAACAAGTAGTAGATAGAAGACAATAGTAGAACATGATAGACAAAGACAACTAGTAGAAGGTGACACACAACTTGAAGAAGTTGAATGGCAACCAGTAGAACATGAAAGACAACCAATAAAAGGTGAAATACAACTAAAATAATATGAAATACAACTAGTAGAATATGAAATACACATGTAGTAGACAACAAGTACTAAGGTGAAAGACAACTAGAAGAAAATGAAAGACAACTAGAAGAAGATGAAATACAACTCGAAGAATATGAAATACAACTTGTAGAAGACGAAAGATAACCATTAGAACATGAAATACGACCAATAGAACATTAAAGACAACTAGAAGAAAATGGAAGACAACTAGTAGAAGACGAAAGACGACTAAAGGAAGATCAAAGACAACCAGTAGAACATGAAAGACAACCTGTACAAGGTGAAAGACAAGTAGAAAAAGATGAAATACAACAAGAAAAATATGAAATACATCTAGAAGAAGATGACATACTACTTGTAGTAGACGAAACACAACCCGTAGACAACTAGTAGAAGATGAAAGACAACTAGTTAAACATGAAAGACAACCCGGACAAGGTGTAAGACAACTAGAAACAAATGAAAGAAAACTAGAAGAATATAAGATACAACTAGAACAAGAATAAAGACAACAAGTTGAATATGAAATACAACCAGTAGAACATGAAAGACAACTAGAAGAAGATAAAAGACAACTAGAAGTTGATTAAATACAACTCGAAGTATATGAAATACAACTAGAAGAAGATGAAATACAACATGTTGAAGACGAAAAGCAACAATTAGAACATGAAAGACAACAAGTAGAAAATGAAAGACTACTAGAAGAATATGAAAGAAAACTAGAAAAATATGAAATACAACTCGAAAAATATGAAATGCAACTAAAAGAACATGAATTACAAGATGAAATACAACTAGTAGTAGACAGAAGACAATAGTAGAACATGAATTACAACTAGTAGTAGACAGAAGACAATAGTAGAACATGAATTACAACTACTAGTAGACAGAAGACAATAGTAGAACATGAAAGACAAAGACAACTAGTAGAAGGTGACACACAACTTGAAGAAGTTGAAAGGCAACCAGTAGAACATGAAATACAACTAGAATATATGAAATACAACTAGTAGAATATGAAATACACCTGTAGTAGACGACAGACAACCGATAGAACATGAAAGACAACAAGTACAAGGTGAAAGACAACTAGAAGAAAATGAAAGACAACTAGAATAAGATGAAATACAGCTCGAAAAATATGAAATACAACTAGAAGAAGATGATGGCATACAACTTGTAGTAGACAAAAAACAACCAGTAGAACATGAAAGACAATAAGTACAAGATGAAAGACAACTAGAAGAAGATGAAACACAACTAGTAGAAGGTCAAACACAACTAGAAGAAGATGAGAGACAACAAGTAGAACATAAAAGACAACCAGTACAAGGTGAAAGACAACTAGAAGAAGATGATGGACAAAACAGTAGAATATGAAACACAGCTAGTACAAGGTGAAGGATAACAAGAAGAAAATGAAATACAACTATATGAACATGAATTACAACTAGAGGAAGATGAAATACAACTAGCAGTAGACATAAGACAATAGTAGAACATGAAAGACAGAGTAGAACAAGAAAGACAAATAGAAGAGATGAAATACAACTAGTAGAAGGTGAAACACAACTAGAAAAAGTTGAAAGGCAACCAGTAGAACATGAAAGACAACCAATACAAGTTGAAATACAACTAGAATAATATTAAATATAACTAGTAGAATATGAAATACACCTGTAGTAGACGAAAAGACAACCAGTAGAACATGAAAGACAACAAGTACAAGGTGAAAGACAACTAGAAGAAAATGAAAGACAACTAGAAAAAGATGAAATACAACCCGAAGAATATGAAATACAATCAGAAGAAGATGAAATACAACCTGTAGAAGACGAAAGATAACCATTAGAACCTGAAATACGACCAATAGAATATGAAAGACAACTAGAAGAAAATGGAAGACAACTAGTAGAAGACGAAAGAAAACTAAACGAAGATCAAAGACAACCAGTAGAACATGAAAGACAACCAGTACAAGGTGAAAGACAAATAGAAGAAGGTGAGATACAACTCAAAGAATATGAAATACAACTAGAGAAAGATGAAACACAACACGTAGTTGACGAAATAAAGAATATGAAAGGCAACAATTATAACATGAAAGACAACAAGTAGAACATACAAGACAACTAGAAGAAGTTGAAAGACAACTAGTAGAACGTGAAACACAACTAGAAGAAGATGAAAGACAACTAGTAGAATATATAAGATAACCTGTACAAGGTGAAAGACGAGTATAAAAATATGAAATACAACGAGAAAAATATGAAATACAACTAGAAGAATATGACATACCACTTGTAGTAGACAAAACACAACCCGTGGACAACTAGTAGAAGATGAAAGACAACTAGTAAAACATGAAAGACAATCCAGACAAGGTTTAAGACAACTAGAAAAAAATGAAAGAAAACTAGAACATGAATAAAGACAACAATTACAACATGAAATACAACCAGAAGAACATGAAAGACAACTAGAAGAAGATAAATGACAACTAGAAGAATGTGAAATACAACTCGAAGAATATGAAATACAACTAGAAGAACATGAATTACAACTAGAAGAAGATGAAATACAACTAGTAGTAGACAGAAGACAATAGTAGAACATGAATTACAACTAGAAGAAGATGAAATACAACTAGTAGTAGACAGAAGACAATAGTAGAACATGGAATACAAAGACAACTAGTAGAAGGTGACACACAACTTGAAGAAGTTGAGAGGCAACCAGTAGAACATGAAAAACAACCAATACAAGGTGAAATACAACTAGAATAATATGAAATACAACTGGTAGAATATGAAATACACCTGTAGTGGACGAAAGACAACCGATAAACATGAAAGACAACAAGTACAAGGTGAAAGACAACTAGAAGAATATGAAAGATAACCATAATAAGATGAAATGCAGCTAGAAGAATATGAAATACAACTAGAAGAAGATGACATACAACTTGTAGTAGACGAAAAACAACTAGTATAACATGAAAGACAATAAGTACAAGTTGAAAGACAACTCGAAGAAAATGGAATACAACTAGAAGAATATGAAATACAACAAGAAGATGATGAAAGACAGCCAGAAGACAGCAGAAGATGAATGACAAGTAAAAGAAGATAAAAACAACCAGTAGAACATGAAAGATCACTAGAAGAAGATATAATACAACTCGACGAAGATGAAATATAACTAGAAGAATATGACATACAACCTATAGTAGACGAAAGACAACCATTAGAATATGAAAGAACAACCAGTAGAACAAGAAGGACATCTAGAAGAAAATGAAAGACAACTAGTAGAACAAGAAAGACAATCAGTAGAACATAAAAGACAATAAGTACAGTTGAAAGACAACTCGAAGACGATGAAACGCTACTAGAATAATATGAAATACAACTAGAAGATGATGACATACAACTTGTAGTGGATGAAAGACAACCAGTAGACAACTAGTAGAAGATGAAAGAGAACTAAAAGACTATGAAAGACAACTAGTAGAACATATAAGACAACTCGAAGAAGATGAAATACAACATGTTGAAGATGAAAGACAACTAGTAGGAGGTGAAAGACACCTACAAGAAGAAGAAAGACAACTAGTAGGAAATGAAAGACAACCAGTACAACGTGAAAACAATTCGAAGAATATGAAATACAACTAGAAGAAGATGCATACAATCCTGTAGTAGACGGAAGACAACCAGTAGAACATTAAATCCAATGAGTACAAGTTGAATGACAACTCGAAGAAGATGAAATACAATTAGAAGAATATGAAATACAACAAGAAGATGATGACATACAACCTGTAGAGGACGAAAGACACAACCAGTAGACAACAGTAGAAGATGAAAGACAACTAGAAGGAGATGAAAGACAAACAGTAGGATATGAAACAAAGCAAGTACCATGTGAAAGACAACAAGAATAAATTGAAATACCACTAGATGAACATGAATTACGACTTGAGAAAGATGAAATCTAATAGTAGACAACTAGAACATGAAAGACAACAATTAGAACATGAAAGACAACTAGAAGAAGATGAAAGACAACTAGTAAAAGATCAAACACAACTAGAAGAAGATGAGAGACAACCAGTAGAAAATGATAGACAACCAGTACAACGTGAAAGACAACTAGAAGAAGATGAAACAGTAGAATATGAAACACATTCAGTACAAGATGAAGGACAACAAGTCGAAAATGAAATACAACTAGTAGTAGAACATAAAAGACAAAGACAACTAGTAGAAGGTGAAACGCAACTAGAAGAAGTTGAAAGGCAACCAGTAGAACATGAAAGACAACCAATACAAGGTGAAATACAACTAGAATAATATGGAATACAACTAGTAGAATATGAAATACACCTGTAGTAGACGAAAGACAATCAGTAGAACATGAAAGACAAGACGTACAAGGTGAAAGACAACTAGAAGAAAATAAAATACAACTAGAATAAGATGAAATACAGCTAGAAGAATATGAAATACAACTAGAAGAAGATGTCATTCAACTTATAGTAGACAAAAGACAACCAGTAGAACATGAAAGACAATAAGTACAGGTTGAAAGACAATTCGAAGAAGATGAAATACAACTAGAAGACTATGAAATACAAAAGAAGATGATGACATACAACCTGTAGAAGATGAAAGACAAGTAAAAAAAGATGAAAGATCACTAGAAGAAGATATAATACAACTCGACGAAGATGAAATACAACTAGAAGAAGATGACACCTATAGTAGACGAAAGACAACCATTATAATATGAAAGAACAACTAGTAGAACATGAAAGATATCTAGAAGAAAACGAAAGACAACTAGTAGAACAAGAAAGACAATCAGTAGAACATGAAACAAAAAGTACAGTTGAAAGACAACTCGAAGAAGATGAAATACTACTAGAATAATATAAAATACAACTAGAAGATGATGACATACAACCTGTAGTGGACGAAAGACAACCAATAGACAACTAGTATAAGATGAAAGAGAATAAAAAGAATATGAAAGACTACTCGAAGAAGATGAAATACAACATGTTGAAGACGAAAGACAACTAGTAGGAGGTGAAAGCCAACTACAAGAAAAAGAAAGGCAACCAGTAGAAAATGAAAGACAACCAGTACAAGCTGAATAACAATTTGAAAAATATGAAATACAACTAGAAGAAGATGGCATACAACCTGTAGTAGACGGAAAACAACCAGTAGAACATGAAATACAATAAGTACAAGTTGAATGACAACTCGAAGAAGATGAAATACAACTAGAAGATGATGACATACAACCTGTAGAGGACGAAAGACAGCCCGTAGACAACTAGAAAAAGATGAAAGACAACTAAAAGAAGATGAAACACAACAAGTAGACCATGAAAGAAGAAGATGAAATTCAACTCGACGAAGATGAAATACAACTAGAAGAAGATGGCATACAACCTATAGTAAACGAAAGACCACTAGTATACAACTAGTAGAAGAAGATGGAAGACAACCAATAGAAGATGGAAAGACAACCAGTACAATGTGAAAGACAACTAGAAGAAAATAAAATACAACTCGAATAATATAAAATACAATCAAAAGAAGATGAAATACAACCTGTAGAAGATGAAAGACAACCATTAGAACCTGAAATACGACCAATAGAACATGAAAGACAACTAGAAGAAAATGAAAAGACAACTAGTAGAAGACGAAAGACAACTAAACGAAGATCAAAGACAACCAGTAGAATATGAAAGACAACCAGTACAAGGTGAAAGACAAATAGAAGAAGATGAGACAACTTGAAGAATATGAAATACAACTAGGGGAAGATGAAATAC
Source organism: Carex parvula (assembly GCA_025461045.1). Lineage (NCBI taxonomy): Eukaryota > Viridiplantae > Streptophyta > Magnoliopsida > Poales > Cyperaceae > Carex > Carex parvula. Next base: position 17,272 of record JAJGRW010002725.1, read on the forward strand.
AACACGTAGTTGACGAAATAAAACAATTAGAATATGAAAGGCAACAATTATAACATGAAAGACAACTAGTAGAACGTGAAACACAACTAGAAGAAGATGAAAGACAACCAATAGAATATTTAAGATAACCTGTGCAAGGTGAAAGACAAGTAGAAAAAGATGAAATAGAACGAGAAGAATATGAAATACAACTAGAAGAAGATGACATACCACCTGTAGTAGATGAAACAGAACCCGTAGACAACTAGTAGAAGATGAAAGACAACTAGTAAAACATGAAAGACAACCAGAACAAGGTGTAAGACAACTAGAAAAAAATGAAAGAAAACTAGAAGAATATAAAATACAACTAGAACAAGAATAAAGACAACAAGTAGAACATGAAATACAACCAGTAGAACATGAAAGACAACTAGAAGAAGATAAAAGACAACTAGAAGAAGATGAAATACAACTCGAAGAATATGAAATACAACTAGAAGAAGATGAAATACAACATGTACAAGAACACGAAAGACAACAATAATAACATGAAAGACAACTTGTATAACATGAAAGACAACCAGAATAAGGTGAAAGACAACTAGTAGAACGTGAAACACAACTAGAACAAGATGAAGACAACCAGTATATTAAGATAACTTGTACAAGGTGAAAAACAAGTAGAAAAAGATGAAATACAACGAGAAGAATATGAAATACAACTAGTTGAAGATGAAAGACAACTAGTAAAACCTGAAAGACAACCAGGACAATGTGTAAAGACAACTAGAAAAAAAATAAAAGAAAACTAGAAAAATATAAAATACAACTAGAACAAGAATAAAGACAACAAGTAGAACATGAAAGACAACTAGAAGAAGATAAAAGACAACTAGAAGAAGATTAAATACAACTCGAAGAATATGAAATACAACTAGAAGAAGATGAAATACAACATGTTGAAGACGAAAGACAACAATTAGAACATGAAAGACAACAAGTATAAAATGAAAGACTACTAGAAGAAAATGATAGAAAACTAGTAGAAGGTGAAAGACAACTAGAAGAAGATGAAAAACGACTGGCACAAGGTGAAAAACAAATATAATAAATTGAAATACAACTAGAAGAATATATAATACAACGAGAAGATGATGACATACAACCTATAGTCGACGAAAGTCAACCAGCAGACAACTAGTAGAAGATGAAAAACAACTATAAGAAGATGAAAGACAAACAGTAGAATATCAAAAAAACCAGTGCAAGGTGAAGGACAACAAGAATAAAATGAAATACCACTAGATGAACATGAATTACAAATTGAAAAAGATGAAATACAACTAGTAGTAAACTGAAGACAACTATAGAACATGAAAGACAGTGAGTAGAACATGAAAGACAACTAGAAGAAGATGAAAGACAACTAGTAGAAGGTCAAACACAACTAGAAGAAGATGAGAGACCACCAGTAGAACATGAAAGACAACCGTACAAGGTGAAAGACAACTAGAAGAAGATGAAAGACAAAACAGTATAATATGAAACACAGCCTGTACAAGGTGAAGGACAACAAGAAGAAAATGAAATACAACTAGATGAACATGAATTACAACTAGAAGAAGATTAAATACAACTAGTAGTAGACAGAAGACGATAGTAGAATATGAAAGACAGAGTAGAACATGAAAGACAACTAGAAGAAGATGAAAGACAACTAGTTGAAGGTGAAACACAACTAGAAGAAGATGAAAGGCAACCAGTAGAACATGAAAGACAACCAATACAAGGTTAAAATACAACTAGAAGAATATGAAATACAACTAGTAGAATATGAAATACACCTGTAGTAGACGAAAGGCAACCAGTAGAACATGAAAGACAACAAGTACAAGGTGAAAGACAACTAGAATAAAATGAAAAACAGCTAGAATAAGATGAAATACAGCTAGAACAATATGAAATACAACTAGAAGAAGATGGCATACAACTTGTAGTAGACGAAAGACAACCAGTAGAACATGAAAGACAATAAGTACTAGTTAAAATACAACTCGAAGAAGTTGAATTACAACTAGAAGAACATGAAATACAACTAGAAGATGATGAAAACAACCTTTAGCGGACGAAAGATAGCCAGTAGACAACTAGAAGATGATGAAAGGCAACCAGTAGAAATGAAATATCACTAGAAGAAGATATAATACACCTCGACGAAGATGAAATACAACTAGAAGAAGATGACATACAACCTATAATAGACATAAAACAACCATTATAATATGAAAGGACAACCAGTAGAACATGAAAGATCACTAGAAGAAGATATAATACAACTCGACGAAGATGAAATACAACTAGAAGAAGATGACACCTCTAGTACACGAAAGACAACCATTATAATATGAAAGAACAACTTAGCAGAACATGAAAGATATCTAGAAGAAAATGAAAGACAACTAGTAGAGCAAGAAAGACAATCAGTAGAACATGAAAGACAATCAGTACAGTTGAAAGACAACTCGAAGATGATGAAATACATATAGAATAATATGCAATACAACTAGAAGATGATGACATACAACCTGTAGTGGACGAATGACAACCAATAAACAACTAGTAGAAGATGAAAGAGAACTAAAAGAATATGAAAGACAACTAGTAGAACATGAAAGACAACTCGAAGAAGATGAAATACAATATGTAGAAGACGAAAGACAACTAGCAGGAGGTGAAAGACAACTACAAGAAGATGAAAGACAACCCGTAGAAAATGAAAGACAAGTACAAGGTGAAAAACAATTTGAAAAAGATAAAATACAATTAGAAGAATATGACATACAACATGTAGTAGACGACCAAAAAATGAAAGACAACTAAAAGAAGATGAAAGAATATAGTAGAAATGATAGACAACTAGTACAAGGTAAAAGTCAACTAGAAAAAGATGAAATACAACATAGAAGACGGAATATTAATATTAATTTTTTAATAGAGAATTAAATTTATGGCAGATAATTGATTTCAATGAGATTTATTGCAAAGACATATCAATGAGAGCAATAAATTTTCATGATTATGCATAGGATATATAAGGCAAATATTGAAAGATATATTCAGAGCAATAAATTTTCATGATTATGCAGAGGATATATAAGGTAGATATTGAAAGATATATTCAGAGCAATAAATTTTCATGATTATGCAGAGGATATATAAGGCAGATATTGAAAGATATATTCAGAGCAATAAATTTTATTAAACAAATTAATATGCAAAATGTGATTATTGGCATGACATTTGTTAATTTGATTATATGTAAAATTGTATTTTCATAGTTATTAATATATATTTTATCGGGTATTTATATGGGTTCGGGTCGGATTCGGTTATGGGTCGGATAACTAATTCAAACCCTCTTATCCATTACAATATCGGTTTCGGTTCGGATCCGGATCGGATATTAAATTATTAATTTTGTAAAACACTATTAGAACATGAAAGGCAACCAATAGAACATGAAGACAACTAGAAAAAATTAAAGACAACAAGTAGGTTGTGAAAGACAACTACAAGAAGAAGAAAGACAACCAGTAGAAAATGAAAGACAACTAGTACAAGGTGAAAAACAATTCGAAGAATATGAAATACAAGTAGAAGAAGATGTCATACAGCCTGTAGTAGACGAAAGACAACCAGTAGAACATGAAAGACAATAAATACAACTAGAGAAAGATGAAACACAGTATGTAGAAGGCAAAAGTCAACCATTAGAACAGAAAGACAACAAGTAGAACATGAAAGACTACTAGAAGAAAATGAAAGAAAACTAGTAGTAGGTGAAAGACAAATAGAAGAAGATGAAAGACGACTGGCTCAAGGTGAAAAACAAATAGAATAAGATGAAATACAACTAGAAGAATATGTAATACAATAAGAAGATGATGACATACATCCTATAGTCGATGAAAGACAACCAATAGATGATGAGTCCAAATTGAACTACTAACTTTTAGTATAAATTAATGAGGAGGGATCAAGTTACAACAAATTTGAGTTACAACAATCATTTTTTTCATTTTCAAAGTCCAAATCGTCGATCCAAACCGTTCAACATGATCTGCACAATAAAATATGCTTGCAGATTAAATTTTACATTTTTTTTGAATTTTTTTACTATTTATTAAGTATTTTACAAAAAATAGTCATATTCAGACCATTGAATTTTGTACCCATCTTAATAAATAGTAAAAAAAATTCAAAAAATGTAAAATTTGATCTGCAAGCACATTTTATTTAAATAATCATGTTGAACGGTTTAGATCGACGATTTAGACTTTGAAAATGAAAAAAATGATTGTTGTAACTTTGTTGTAACTTGATCCCTCCTCTAAATTAATATACTTTTTAACCCTAATGTCAACTTACGTTCATATCACAAGCGCATGATCCTACCGTGTAGTATAATTGGAGTGTCGATCCACAGGGATAGTGTATTAGTCAAAAATAATTGGGGTGTCGATCTACAAGTTAAAAATGGTTTTTAATAGTAAAAAGGTAGGGTTCAATACTCTTAAGATTTATGCAGTGGCGCTAATTGTGCTAAGATGTGGGTTAAATAATTAAATAGAGATTCTCCAGGGTTCTGGTTTTTTCCTTTTAAATTATGCAAAAATATATATTTCTGACGTCTCTCTACCCCGCATGGGGCTTGTCACCCCGTATGAGGCATAGATTGTCCCACAGTTATCCCGCGTGCGGCACTGTCACTACTCCGCAGGGCGTGCTGGGTTTCTGTGTATGTGATTTGAAAGGTTTTCTGATCTCGTGATCGGTTTTTGGACAACAGTTCAGAGTATTATAAGTATGCAATTATCTTTATCACACAAACACAATTGTTCATATCCTATTCTACCTCTCAATTAATTATCCCAAAGACCCTACCTAAATTAAGTATCTACTAACAAAACCTAAATTTCCAATCTACACTATCTTGCCAAGGGAGCCCACTGGGTTCTAACCCTAGTCTTTGAACCGCTGTTAGGCCTCGTCAGCTGAAGTGTTACATATACTTACATGCATTATCCCACTCACACCGGAATGCAATGAAATCATACATCTATTGGTATGTGGAGGGTCACTGACATATAGTAGACAGAACTATGTATGAAAGGACTTAATAAAAAAGAATTTAAATAATAAAGAAAACACAAATCAACATACACAAAACATAAATATATATTAAAACATAACAAAGAATTCGATTACAAACCCTCACCCTAGAGATGAGAAGTTTAGTCATCATAGCCATGGCAAAATAAAAGAATAAAATAAGAAGAACATAGATTACAACCCAATTGAAGATTGAAGAACCTCTACCTCCTTAGATGATGCCTTCTTCTCTTGCTCAGCTTCCGATGACTACTCTTTTCTCTCTAAGTAACTCTCTAACCTAACCTAGCATGAGGATGCTAATCGATTATATGGACTTAACATAATTAAACACGCACACCGTGTTTCAATTTGGGATTTGATGAAATCCTTGGTGCATTCAGAACGCATAATCCTCTCATTTGTATCTTTGCGATAGAAGAATCACCCGATGAAATCCTTAGATACATTCGAAACGTATAACCTCTCGTTTATATCTATGCGTTAGAAGGGTAAAGCCAAATCGAGTAAGGTGTATTTACTTTTTGCAATTTACTTTTATGAAGTTGCATTCTACTAACACACTTAGTCTTTGAAATTTTAGTTCAAAAGAAGGGATCGAAAATTTAAAAGGATGAGAAATGAATATATTGAAACACACTTAGTCTTTGAAATTTAGTTCAAAAGAAGGGATCGAAAATGACATACAACCTATAGTAAACGAAAGACAATCATTAGACAACTAGTAGAAGAAGATGGAAAGACAATCAGTAGAAGATGAAAGACAAAGAAGATCAAAGACAACCAGTAGAACATGATAGACAACCAATACAAGGTGAAAGACAAATAGAAGAAGGTAAGATCCAACTCGAAGAATATGAAATACAAGTACAAGAAGATGAAATACAACATGTAGTAGATGAAAGACAACAATTAGAATATGAAAGGTGACAATTATAATATGAAAGACAATTAGTATAACATGAAAGACAACTAGAAGAAGGTGAAACACAACTAGAAGAAGATGAAAGGCAACAAGTAGAACATGAAGAAGATGAGTTATTAATCCCGGTTCTGTATATAATAAAATTATCGTGGTTCTTCTAGTACATTCAAATTTTAAGGTACTCCATATATTTCTCTAGATGTAATTTTAGGAATATATTAAAATAGATAGAGTACATTAGAATTTGAATGTACTAGAAGGATCACGATAATTTTTTATTTACAAAACCGAGATCAATAAATCAGATCCAAAACATTTTTTATTTTTTTCCAGTAACACATCAAAAACTAGTTTAATTTTTTTTACAGCCGCAAAAAATCCTACCTGAAAATATTTCGTAGTACTTCTAATATATCTAAATTATAAGATATTTTATCTATTTTGTTTGATGTTTCTTCTAATGTATTTAAATTATAAGTTGCTCCTTCTATTTTTGAAAATTAATCAAAGGGATAACTTTTCGGATCACGCAAAGATGTCAAATCCAAAAAAAATAATAGGTTGTCCGCAATCTCAAATGACGGACACTAATTTGTTTCCGCCATCTGAGATTGCGGACACCCCATTTGTGTTCGCCATTTGAGATTGCAGACATGTCAAATATGAATTGATTCAGTAAATTTTTTATTTATCTTTTTTTAGATAGGAGTATATTTATATATTTTGGAATTGCTCGTATAAAATCACAATGGAACTGTTTATGTCAAGTTATGATTTCAAAATTGTACTTGAACCTGTTGCATGTGGACAAGTATCTTCTCTAATATTGTAAAAGATTCCCTTCACTTCACGGTCTGAGATTAACTTTCAGCCGCTTTGAGATTCAGACTAGCACAGAGGCAGACGGGCAGTATTGTTGGGCTTTGAGATTTGTGTCAAGTTTAAAAAAACAGTCCAGATTAGGGCTGCACAAAAAATTCGTAGTTCGTAATTCGATTCGAGTTTGATTCGAAAAAGTTCGAAAAAAGTTCGATTCGAAATTGAGTTCGTTCGAAATTAATTCAAACCAAACTTAGTTCGAAATTAATTCAAACCAAACTCAAACTGGACCTAGTTCGTTCGAAATAGGTTCGCAAACCAAATTTAGTTCGAAATTAACTCAAACGTGAACCGTTAATTTCCGCTGATAACTTATGTTCGCTGATGAAAATATAAGGCTGTAGAAAGTTGCACAGCTGTTGGTATGGAAGGTGTGTGTGCATACGTATTTAAATGCCTCACGGTTCAATGCTCTCGGTTGATTAAAGAACATCGAACTCGAAACATTCATTTCTTTCTTTATGCTATTCCTTCCGGTTCACCCCCAACAGACCTACGATTCGTAATCGGTCCATCGAGAGAGTTTAATGATTGTGGGGACGTTTAACTCCCAGCGGGCGCAAGCCCCCGCTGTTAATTACATCAGATGACCCTCCCAAGCCATACTGAATACCTCGTTCATTCCAGGATTTATGCCTATTTGTTGTGAATTGAATAAAAGGGCTAAGAGGGGAAACTCATGTATTTGGTTTTAGTGTGTGTCTTTGATTTACCATTATTTAGGTATTTAATTAATATACATGCACGAGATGTAGTGATTATTATTAAAATACCTTTATTACACATTTTATTTATTTTTATAAACATATTTGCACTTGAGAAAATATATTTATGCTTTATTTATATTTTTATTTAAGAGAAAGTGATTGAAATATGAAGAAAAGGGTATTTTCGTTATTTCAGGGCCTGGCTGATGTCTGGACATGTTCAATTTTGGCTTAGAAAGATGGACGGTTCAATTTGGGTTCGTTTGGAGTGGTTTGAGTCATTTCGGACTTGAGATGAAGAAATTATAGCCAAAAGGGACTTATTCGTAAATATTTATGTTTTTCTAGGGGCTTATTTACAAAGCTGGAGGGGTGTGGGTTTGTAATTCGGGTTTTAGACAAGGTTTCATGTGAAATTTGGGCTTCTAAGGACTTATTTGTGAGAGTTTTGTGCTGTCAGGGGCTTTTTTGTAAATTCACAGGGGCTTCGCTGCAAATATTGGAAAATCAGAGGGGGTCTTTTGTAGAAAGGGAATTAATTTGTAATTTTATTTATTTTCTGGGCTTTAAGATTCGGGTTTTTGGGTCTCTTAGATTTGTGTATTGGGCTTTAAGATGTGGGCTGAGCTTCAGGATTCGTGCTGACCATTCAATGTGTATTCTGGACTTTAAAATCCGTGCTGTCATTCAAATCCCATCATGGCGCCAGGATTGAGGGCTTCAGATTGCTTCAAGATCCGTGCAGCTGTTTTATTTGATTTCTACTTGTGTTCAACAATTAAATCTTTAAAAATTCATATCTCTTTGAAACGAAGTCAGAAAAATATGATCTTTATGTCTATTTTGTGTATTTTTAAATATTCTACCTGATTATGATGTTTATTTTATGTTTGATCTTTTTTGTCGTTCGATACTGCCCATTTTTCCAACAGCAGCCCATTTTTATTTAGATGCTGTTTTTTTCTATTTTTGAATCTGAACTTTGAAAATTCGTATAAAATCGAAAAATAGTCAGAAAAATGCAAACTTGGTGTCCATTTTGTGTGTTTTGAAGTCCCCTATCTAGTGGTGAAGTCCTTTTTTATTTTGGTACCTGTACCGGTCCAGAAGGTACTGTTTACCAGAGAAGGTCATTTTGGCAATTTTGAGTGCTTTTATTGCGTCATTGGTGCATGCCTTGTAGTGTAATATTGGTCCATTATTCCAGAGGGTATTAGGGACTGTTTTAAAACATTTACAATTAATTCCATGAATTAAACATCATTTTTATGTACTTTCATAGCCCTGATTGTTATATCTTTGGTACCAATGAACAAAGGGAAAGGAAAAAAATCCAAAAATTCCGAAAATGATGCCAAAAATCTGCCAAAATGTGGTTTTATGCAAGGAAGCCCCTGATTTTATTTAAAAT
>JAJGRW010002726.1:0-25114 GCA_025461045.1 Carex parvula
TTTTCGCTAAATTTAAATATAAAAAATAGTTAAATTCAACCAATGAAATTACGTGTGGTCACAGTGTGACTAACATAGTACAACTACTTGCATACAATGAGTATTTCTTGTGACTAACATGTACATCACGTAAAAACTTAACTTGATTAAAATAGACCACAACACTGATCTAAGTCACAACGTGTGACCCAATAATACAAACGTTACAAATTTTGCTGCACTTAATCTGTTTATATTTTTATTCTAAATAAAAAAAATTGTACCCTTCTCCCCGTTTATCACTCAATCATATTATTAAATGCATATAAAAAAATACATAGACGACATGATTTTTACCAAATATAACTGGACAAATTAATTTTGAAAAAAAGTTACATTAACATAAATACAATTCAAATTAACTACAGACAACTCAAAGTTATGTCAATTTGAAGTTAATTAATTGATTTAAAACTCGATCCAATCCAGACTTAAACTTAACCTCAAACAGAAATATCAAATGATGTAAACAAATTATCTCTAGTAATTTTGTATGTAATATCATGAAATTATTAGTCTTCAGAGGTAGATGGAACAGTTCAGTCAAAATTTCTAAGAGACGTCGCAGTTCAGTCAAAAGTTATGATGAAGCGTCAATTCGTCTTTACTTTTTTATTTTTCCAAAAATAGTATATTGTCATCCTACCAATATGCACTCTTTTGTCCACAAAAAAATGAGAATATAGAGTAGAGATATATAATTTATCATTTTATAGAGAGCTTTGAACTAGGGTGCTATGCTTGTATAGTGTGATACTGTGTTATTTGTTTATTTTAAAATACTTTGAATTAATCTCTTCAAATATTAAAAGGCCCTGAAAACGTGAACAATAAATCAGAAACCCAACACCTAACAAGGTTTTATGGAAATTTTGATTCCTTCTTTCCTATAAAAAAAAAAAGATTTTTAATAATGCTAATATTAATTAAAATTAATAGGAATTTTCTTTTATAAAGATAAAGATCCAAACAAGACGTACACAACGAGGGAGAAGAGCACGAGTAAGATCAATACCTACCGTTTTTACAATTTTTTGATTTGACAAGAGGTACACAGCGTCTTGATAAATATTTTTTTATCAACATAATTATTTCATAAATTTATTCTTAGTATATTTTTTTCTAAATTCAACAATGGAGAATTTGTACATTATCAATAAAAGTGAGAAAAATAAAACGATATGTGATGTAAGAAATGAAGTATATATTTAATGTTACAAATTCGACTAAGTCCACTAAAGTCACTAAAAAGAAAACTTGTTTTTATCTATTCTTTTTTACTACAAGAAATGATTGCTTAAATTTTTGTTGTTATACTTCTCAAATTTGAAAAATGAAACATTCCCTTAAAGATTTTACTAAAGTACTAGACGTTTAGTTATGAAAATAAAATAAATAATCAGTGATCGTTAATATAAAGAAAGTTCATCCTAAAATAGATATGGTATCTAGAGAGAATTGAAGTAAGGACATATTTGTCCACACAAGTAAAAAATTTGAATTTGTTGTCTTAATAAAAAAATTTATGTGTCAATATCATCACCCATTTTTAACAAGGAGCGAGTGAAATTACTTTTTAAGTAATCACAAAAATTGTGTAAATCACATATTATAGTGAAAATTTTAACTGTTATTTTTTTCAATTATGATTTAATGTTTTCATACATTTACATTTGAAATTAAAAATATATCATATATATTATGTATGGTTAACTTGTAATGTAATAAACTTTAGTAATGTATGTCTGTCTTAACATTATTGTTTATACAAATTAACTTGTTACAATTTCTTTCTATTTTAATACAAATTAACTTTGATGCTAAAGGAGGGCTCTTTCTTTTGGGGCCAATTGCAAAGGATCAAGTTCATTTTTTTATGGAGTACTACCTGGCAAATAGGAGATGCCGATCAATATCCTATTGGTTCGATGCATGGGAAGGATTGCCTAAACTACCATGCATACTCGGCCACCAATGTCTTGATGCCACTGATTTCACTGAGGGAGGCCTCCATTGGAGGACATTCTTTAGATCCATCGGACTATACCTACTGATGTCATAATTAAACTGGAGGTGGAACTGTCAAGGCACCTACACCTCTAGATCGGCTTACCAGTCGCTAAGTGGAGGAGGAAAGATCAAATGGCCTTTTCTGTGCCCATTCGCGGTGGAAGTTTGGTTTCACATAGGCCACATATTACAATCACGGCTGATGAGTATAGCAGGAACAGTACAGGATATCTGGATCAGCTCCTGGAATATGGTACTGGTACAAATACAGGATAAAATGCAGAAAAAAGAATGGGCCTCCAGGTTTATCTGCACCACTTCGCTAATTTGGAAAAATAGAAACGCTATTATATTCAGAGATCACCGGGTGAATGCTAGAACACTGGCATCAAGGTGCGTGCAGAAGATCGATGAAGTTATGGCTTAAGTACTGCTGATGATTATCCAAGCAATGCTCAGTGAAAGTTGCAATTATTTCACTAATAGTAGTGTTGTACACTTGTACTAGCGTACTAACCACTGTAAACTCCGAGCATTTAATGCAATTCACACGGCAGCTACTGCCAGGTTCTCAAAAAAAAAAATAAACTTTCATGCTAGTTAGTATGAAAGTTATTTTAACATGATTTTTTACCGAATTATTTAGAAATAAAAATATCTTCGTTTTGAAGAAAGGGTGTGTTGACAATTTTAATTTTATTAAAAAATTAATAAAAAATTAATAAAAAATTAATAATAGTTTTTATTTTGCCTACTCCATGAAATTCCTAATTAACTACACTACAGAGTAGGGGTGTACACTTGAAATCCTTCATCTGTCAGTAGATCTCCCATGCAATTATATTACCTCTCTATGCGAATGCCAGTCCACACTTACTGGAACCTGCTTCGTGTTTATGTAAAAAGAGCAGTGCAACCAATTGTGCAAAGTCAGCACGGAAGTCACATTGCATAATAGACTCGACAGTTTATGTAAACAGAGATTACTGCTGGGTTTTTCCTAGAATTTTTTCAGAGCTCAAAAGCATGATATAAAAAGTCATGTTCTAATGATCTCTGTCACTATATGGCGCAATGACCACCTTAACTGTAGTCAAGTGCAATGTGACGATGCTCATAAATAAGCCTACTCTTAACTCTAGTACCATAAGAGAATGACTATCGATCGATCGTCTGTGGCACATTGAAAAGCAGGAAAAATATATCAGTTGATCTCTTTGTGTAAATGACTCGCATCACAATTAATATTTTCTTATGATTACAGAGGTTCAAATCCAGACCGTACAATCTCTATGCTTATAATAATTAGGAAATGATGCACCACATATTGCAACAAGTGGGAAGGCGTGTAATAGTGGGAAAGAAATATATATGTTCAACTTTATAAACCTTCAAAACTGCAGGCACACACTTCTTTTAATAAATTTTGATTGTTTATATATCAAGCGTAATTCCGTCGGGTTATGATTAAGTGAAATCACATCGGTGTCAAAAAGTAAAATTTTTACACAGAAGAAAACAAGCAGTTCTCCATGTTACTCGGTATTACACAGAAGAAAACCTTCAAAAATAATAAATCATGACCAACAACATCATGTGTGGTCACGGACATGACTAACGTATTACGACTATTTATGCGCGTTAACTATTTCTCATAATATTGAACGGTACGTGACGTGAAAACTTGAATTGATTATGATAAGCCATGACACGTGATCTAAATCACAGCGTCACTAATCATGTACCGTGAGTTCTATGATTAACTATCCTCCCAATTTCGTGTAACAAACTGTACTATTCTTTACTACATCCAATAATACAAATGGCACAATTTTTCTGCAATTAATCTATTTATTTTTATTCCAAATTAAAAAGTTTTACCCTTCTCCCCGTTTATCACTCAATCACATTATTAAATGCATATATAAAAAATACATAGACGACAATTTAGACATGATTTTTATTCGAACTCAAGAACCAAATATAACTGGAAAATTGAAAAAAAAATTACATTGACATAAATACAATTCAAATTAACTATAGACAACTCAAAGTAATATCAATTGGAAGTTAATTGATTTACAGTGGTAGACGGAACAATTCAGTCAAAATTTATAAGAGACATCACAGTTCAGTCAAAAGTAGTAATGATGAACCGTCAATTCTTCTTTCCAAAAATAGTAGATTGTCATCCTACCCATATGCACTCTTTTGTCCACCAAAAAACAGAATATAGAGTACAGATATATAATTTATTATTTTATAGTGAGAGTTGGACTAGGGTGCTATGCATATACAGTGTCATACTATGCTATATATTTGTTTATTTTAAAATACTTTGAATCTCTTGAAATATTAAAAGGCCCTGAAAATGTGAACAATAAATCAGAAACCCAACACCTAACAGGGTTTTATGAAAATTTTGATTCCTTCTTTTCCAAAAAAAAAAAAAAGATTTTTTAGTAATGCTAATATTAATTAAAATTGATAGGATTTTTCTTTTATAAAGATAAAGATCCAAACAAGAGGTACACAGTGAGGAAGAAGAGCACGAGTAAGATCAATACTTAACGTTTTTACAATTTTTTGATTTGACAAAAGGTACACACTACACAACGTCTTGATAAATATTTTTTTCATCATAATTATTTCATAAGTTTATTCTCAGTATATATTTTTTTTGAATCAAGCTAAGACAAGAAGAAAGAAGCTGAGACGAGCTCACGACCTTGGCCATTCTAAAAATTAGAGAAGTAATTCTATAATTAATATTTGAGTGAGGCTACGGTGCTATGGATAGCACGGATTGGTCCGTGCTACGGCTCAATATTTGAGTTTTCAAAATCCTAACAGTTGATCCAAACCGTTCAACATAATTATAAAATGAATATGTACTTGCAAACCAAATTTTACATTTTTTCGAATTTTTTTACTATTTTTTAGATAGGTAGATAATCACTGTTTTTGGATGGTCCAGAATTTTCAGATCAAGTGATTTTCTACCTTTCTAAAAAAATAGTAAAAAAGTTCGAAAAATGTAAAATTTGGTTTGGAAGTACATATTAATTTTATAATCATGTTGAACAGTTCGGATCGACCGTTAGAATTTTGAAAACTCAAATATTGAGCCGTAGCACGGACCAAACCGTGCTATGCATAGTACCGTAGCCTCACTCTTAAAATTTTCATTACATCTCTATATAGAGAAGTAATATTTCAAGTGATACAAAATCAGTCTACTACAGTTTTACAAGAAAAAATGTTTTGCACAGAGTAATGACGAATCCTATAGTTTACTTATGCTCCCAATATCATACAACAAATATATAAATTTGTAAGTAAATAATATAAATAGGCTATAGCACAAAATTTATGTATGTACTTTTATGAAATTGCAAATATCATATTTATTCTTTGTAAATCATAGAAAAATACATATAACTTAATCTTTTTATTGTCATTTTAAATAAATAAATCCCTATCACTGTTCTTGTCTATCACTCATTTAGTATTGTTAAGTGCAGACAAGGGCATGCATATCCAAAAGGATTCAGGGGTAGCCAAGTGCTTACTCCTGATATGTGAATTATTTTTTAGCCCAATAAAATTTGATAGTTGTGCCTACCCCTGATTAAGCAAAATGTCTACCTCGTAGAATTATTAGACTACCACTTGAACAACATTTTGAGCAGGACGGTTCTGTAAATTTTAAAGCGATGTGACAATTCCTATAAAAAGATGTAAGAAAACTGAGATTTTGTTGAAATATTTTCGAGCCGAGAGTTGGACCTTCTTCCTTCCTTTTCAGCTATAAAGTCACTAGATATCTGCATTGAATCTTTTCATATCACTCAATCATGCATATTATTAACTGCAAATATAAAAATACATACACGACAATTTTGACATGATTTTTATTCGAACTCAAGAACCAAATATAACTGGACAAATTGAACAAATATTTGTCATACTTTGCTATTTGTCTATTTTAAAATACTTCGAATCTCTTGAAATATTAAAAGGCCCTGAAAATGTGAACAATAAATCAGAAACCCAACACCTAATAAGGTTTGATGAAAATTTTGGTTCCTTCTTTTCCTAAAAAATAAGATTTTTTTAATAATGCTAATATTAAATAAAATTAATAGAATTTTTTTTATAAAGATAAAGATCCAAACAAGAGGTACAAAGCGAGGGAGAAGAGCACGAGTAAGATCAATACCTAACGTTTTAATAATTTTTTGATTTGACAAGAGGTACACAGCGTCTTGATAAATTTTTTTATCGTCATACTCGGCCACCAATGTCTTGATGCCACTGATTTCACTGAGGGAGGCCTCCATTGGAGGACATTCTTTGGATCCATCGGACTATACCTACTGATGTCATATTTAAACTGGAGGTGGAACTGTCAAGGCACCTACACCTCTAGATCGGCTTACCAGTCACTAAGTGAAGGAGGAAAGGTCAAATGGCCTTTTCTGTGCCCATTCGCGGTGGAAGTTTGGTTTCACATAGGCCACATATTACAATCACCGCTGATGAGTATAGAAGGAACAGTACAGGATATCTGGATTAGCTCCTGGAATATGGTACTGGTACAAATACAAATACAGGGTAAAATGCAGAAAAATGAATGGGCCTCCAGGTTTATCTGCACCACTTCGCTAATTTGGAAAAATAGAAACGCTATTATATTCAGAGATCAGCGGGTGAATGCTAGAACATTGGCATCAAGGTGCGTGCAAGAGATGGATGAAGTTATGGCTTAAGTACTGCTGATGATTATCCAAGCAATGCTCAGTGAAAGTTGCAATTATTTCACTAATCTGTAGTGTTGTACTAGCGTACTAATATGGGATGCATGCCACTGTAGCGCCAGTAGCGGGGTTCAAAGAATAAGGGGGGATCTGCTACAGATGGGAAGTATATCACTTGTATTGAGCAGCTGTAAACTCCATCTATTTAATGCAATTCACATGGCAGCTACTGCCAGGTTCTCAAAAAAGAAAAAACTTTCATGCTAGTTAGTATGAAAGTTATTTTAACATGATTTTTTACCGAATTATTTAGAAATAAAAATATCTTCGTTTCGAAGAAAGGTTGTGTTGACAATTTGAATTTTATTTAAAAAATTAATAAAAAATTAATAATAATTTAATAATAGTTTTTATTTTGCCTACTCCATGAAATTCCATAAATTAAAGGGTGTACACACCTGAAATCCTTCATCTGTCGGTAGATCCCCCATGCAATTAATTGTATTACCTCTCCATGCGAATGCCAGTCCACACTGACTGGAACCTGCTTCCTGTTTATGTAAAAAGAGCAGTGCAACCAATTGTGCAAACTCAGTACGGAAGTCACATTGCATAATAGACTTCACAGTTTATGTAAACTGAGATTACTGCTGGATTTTTACTAGAATTTTTTCAGAGCTCAAAAGCATCATATAAAAAGTCATGTTCTAATGATCTCTGTCACTATATGGCGCAATGACCACCTTAACTGTAGTCAAGTGCAATGTGACGATGCTCATAAATAAGCCTACTCTAGTACCATATATTAGAGAGTGACTATCGATCGATCGTCTGTGGCACATTGAAAAGCAAGAAAAATATATCAGTTGATCTCTTTGTGTAAATGACTCGCATCACAATTAATATTTTCTTATGATTACAGAGGTTCAAATCCAGACCGTACAATCTCTATGCTTATAATAATTAGGAAATGATGCACCACATATTGCAACAAGTGGGAAGGCGTATAATAGTGGGAAAGAAATATATATGTTCAAACTTTATAAACCTTCAAAACTGCAGGCACACACTTCTTTTAATAAATTTTGATTGTTTATATATCAAGCGTAATTACGTCGGGTTTTGATTAAGTGAAATCACATCGGTTCTTAATTTCCTACATTTTCAATTTTTTCACTAAACTAACTTACACTATACAAAAATAGTTAATCATGACCAATAACATCATGTGGTCACGACATGACTATTTATGCGCGTTAACTATTTCTCATAATATTGAACGGTACGTGACGTGAAAACTTGAATTGATTATGATAAGCCATGACACGTGATCTAAATCACAGCGTGACTAATCACATAACCATGAGTTCTATGCTTAACTATCCTCCCAATTTCGTCTAACAAACTGTACTATTCTTTACTACATCCAATAATACAAATGGCACAATTTTTCTGCAATTAATCAATTTATTTTTATTCTAAATAAAAAAAATTCTACCCTTCTCCCCGTTTATCACTCAATAATATTATTAAATGCAAATATAAAAAATACATAGACGACAATTTTGACATGGTTTTTATTCGAACTCAAGAACCAAATATAACTGGACAAATTGAAAAAAAAAATTACATTGACATAAATACAATTCAAATTATCTATGGAAACTCAAAGTTATATCAATTTGAAGTTAATTGATTTACAGAGGTAGACGAAAAAGTTAAGTCAAAAGTAATGATGAACCGTCAATTCTTCTTTATTTCTTCTTTCCAAAAATAGTTGATTGTCATCCACCAAAAAACAGAATATAGAGTAGAGATATATAATTTATTATTTTATAGTGAGAGTTGGACTAGGGTGATATGCATATACAGTGTCATACTATGCTATATATTTGTTTATTTTAAAATACTTTGCATCTCTTGGAATATTAAAAGTCCCTGAAAATTTAAACAATAAATCAGAAACCCAACACCTAATAAGGTTTTATGAAAATTTTGATTCCTTCTTTTCCTAAAAAATAAGATATTTTTAATAATGCTAATATTAAATAAAATTAATACGATTTTTTTTTATAAAGATAAAGATCCAAACAAGAGATACACAGCGAGGGAGAAGAGCACGAGTAAGATCAATACTTAACGTTTTTACAATTTTTTGATTTGACAAAAGGTACACACTACACAACGTCTTGATAAATATTTTTTTTCATCATAATTATTTCATAAGATTATTCTCAGTATATTTTTTTTTTGAATCAAGCTAAGACAAGAAGAAAGAAGCTGAGACGAGCTCACGACCTTGGCCATTCTAAAAAATTAGATAAGTAATTCTATAATTAAAATTTAAGTGAGGCTACGGTCCTATGCATAGCACAGATTGGTCGTGCTACGGCTCAATATTTGAGTTTCCAAAATCCTAACAGTCGATCCAAACCGTTCAACATGATTATAAAATGAATATGTACTTGCAAACCAAATTTTACATTTTTCGAATTTTTTTACTATTTTTTAGATAGGTAGAAAATCACTGTTTTTGGATGGTCCAGAATTTTCAGATCAAGTGATTTTCTACCTATCTAAAAAAGTAGTAAAAAAAATTCAAAAAAATGTAAAATTTGGTTTGGAAGTACATATTCATTTTATAATCATGTTGAACGGTTCGGATCGACCGTTAGAATTTTGAACACCCAAATATTGAGCCGTAGCACGGACCAAACTGTGCTATGCATAGTACGGTAGCCTCACTCTTAAAATTTTCATTACATCTCTATATAGAGAAGTAATATTTCAAGTGATACAAAATCAGTCTACTACAGTTTTACAAGAAAAAATGTTTTGCACAAAGTAATGACGAATCCTATTGTTTACTTATGCTCCTAATATCATACAACAAATATACAAATTTGTAAGTAAATAATATAAATAGGCTATAGCACAAAATTTATGTATGTACTTTTATGAAATTGCAAATATCATATTTATTCTTTGTAAATCATAGAAAAATACATATAACTTAATCTTTTTATTGTCATTTTAAATAAATAAATCCCTATCACTGTTCTTGTCTATCACTCATTTAGTATTGTTAAGTGCAGACAATGGCAGATCCAAAAAGATTTAGGGGTAGCCAAGTGCTTACTCCTGATTTGTGAATTATTTTTAAGCCCAATAAAATTTGATAGTTGTGCCTACCCCTGATTCAGCAGAGTGTCTACCTCCTGGAATTATTAGACTTCCACTTGAACAACATTTTGAGCAGGACGGTTCTGTAAATTTTTAAAGCGATGTGACAATTCCTATAAAAAGATGTAAGAAAACTGAGATTTTGTTGAAATATTTTCGAGCCGGGCGTTGGATCTTCTTCCTTCCTTTTCAGCTATAAAGTCACTAGATATCTGCATTGAACTCTTTTCATATCACTCAATCATGCATATTATTAAATGCAAATATAAAAAATACATAGACGACAATTTTGACATGATTTTTATTCGAACTCAAGAACCAAATATAACTGGACAAATTGAAAAAGAAAATTACATTGACATAAATACAATTCAAATTGACTATAAAGTTATATCAATTTGAAGTTAATTGATTTACAGAGATAGACGGAACAATTCATTCAAAATTTATAAGAGACATCACAGTTCAGTCAAAACTAATGATGAACCGTGAATTCTTCTTTATTTCTTCTTTCCAAAAATAGTAGATTGTCATCCTACACATATGCACTCTTTTGTCCACCAAAAAACAGAATATAGAGTAGAGATATATAATTTGTTATTTTATAGTGAGAGTTGGACTAGGGTGCTATGCATATACAGTGTCATACTATGCTATATATTTGCTTATTTTAAAATACTTTGAATCTCTTGGAATATTAGAAGTCCCTTAAAATTTAAACAATAAATCAGAAACCCAACACCTAATAAGGTTTTATGAAAATTTTGATTCCTTCTTTTCCTAAAAAATAAGATATTTTTAATAATGCTAATATTAAATAAAATTAATACGATTTTTTTTTTATAAAGATAAAGATCCAAACAAGAGATACACAGCGAGGGAGAAGAGCACGAGTAAGATCAATACTTAACGTTTTTACAATTTTTTGATTTGACAAAAGGTACACACTACACAACGTCTTGATAAATATTTTTTTTCATCATAATTATTTCATAAGATTATTCTCAGTATATTTTTTTTGAATCAAGCTAAGACAAGAAGAAAGAAGCTGAGACGAGCTCACGACCTTGGCCATTCTAAAAAATTAGATAAGTAATTCTATAATTAAAATTTAAGTGAGGCTACGGTGCTATGCATAGCACGGATTGGTCCGTGCTACGGCTCAAAATTTGAGTTTTCAAAATCCTAACAGTCGATTCAACCCATTCAACTTGATTATAAAATGAATATGTACTTGCAAACCAAATTTTACATTTTTTCGAATTTTTTTACTATTTTTTAGATAGGTAGAAAATCACTGTTTTTGGATGGTCCAGAATTTTCAGATCAAGTGATTTTCTACCTATCTAAAAAAGTAGTAAAAAAAATTCGAAAAAATGTAAAATTTGGTTTGGAAGTACATATTCTTTTATAATCATGTTGAACGGTTCGGATCGACCGTTAGAATTTAGAAAACTCAAATATTGAGCCGTAGCACGGACCAATCCGTGCTATGCATAGTACGGTAGCCTCACTCTTAAAATTTTCATTACATCTCTATATAGAGAAGTAATATTTCAAGTGATACAAAATCAGTCTACTACAGTTTTACAAGAAAAAATGTTTTGCACATAGTAATGACGAATCCTATAGTTTACTTATGCTCCCAATATCATACAACTAATATATAAATTTGTAAGTAAATAATATAAATAGACTATAGCACAAAATTTATGTATGTACTTTTATGAAATTGCAAATATCATATTTATTCTTTGTAAATCATAGAAAAATACATATAACTTAATCTTTTTATTGTCATTTTAAATAAATAAATCCCTATCACTGTTCTTGTCTATCACTCATTTAGTATTGTTAAGTGCAGACAAGGGCATATCCAAAAGGATTCAGGGGTAGCCAAGTGCTTACTCCTGATTTGTGAATTATTTTTTAGCCCAATAAAATTTGATAGTTGTGCCTACTCCTGATTAAGCAGAATGTTTACCTCGTAGAATTATTAGACTACCACTTGAACAACATTTTGAGCAGGACGGTTCTGTAAATTTTAAAGCGATGTGACAATTCCTATAAAAAGATGTAAGAAAACTGAGATTTTGTTGAAATATTTTCGAGCCGAGCGTTGGATCTTCTTCCTTCCTTTTCAGCTATAAAGTCACTAGATATCTGCATTGAATCTTTTCATATCACTCAATCATGCATATTATTAAATGCAAATATAAAAAATACATAGACGACAATTTTGACATGATTTTTATTCGAACTCAAGAACCAAATATAACTGGCCGACAAATTGAAAAAATAATTACATTGACATAAATACAATTCAAATTAACTATAGACAACTCAAAGTTATATCCATTTGAAGTTAATTGATTTACAGAGGTAGACGAAAAAATTCAGTCAAAAGTTATAAGAGACGTCACAGTTCAGTCAAAAGTAATGATGAACCGTCAATTCTTCTTTATTTCTTCTTTCCAAAAATAGTAGATTGTCATCCTACCCATATGCACTATTTTGTCCACCAAAAAACAGAATATAGAGTAGAGATATATAATTTATTATTTTATAGTGAGAGTTGGACTAGGGTGCTATGCATATACAGTGTCATACTATGCTATATATTTGTTTATTTTAAAATACTTTGAATCTCTTGGAATATTAAAAGGCCCTGAAAATGTGAACAATAAATCAGAAACCTAACACCTAATAAGGTTTTATGAAAATTTTGATTCCTTCTTTTCCTAAAGAATAAGATATTTTAATAATGCTAATATTAAATAAAATTAATATGATTTTTTTTTGTAAAGATAAAGATCCAAACAAGAGATACACTGCGAGGGAGAAGAGCACGAGTAAGATCAATACTTAACATTTTTACAATTTTTTGATTTGACAAAAGGTACACACTACACAACATCTTGATAAATATTTTTTTTCGTCATAATGATTTCATAAGTTTATTCTCAGTATATTTTTTTTTGAACCAAGCTAAGACAAGAAGAAAGAAGCTGAGACGAGCTCACAACCTTGGCCATTCTCAAAACTTAGAGAATTAATTCTATAATTAAAATTTTCATTACATCTCTATCTAGAGAAGTAATATTTCAAGTGATATAAAATCAGTCTACTACAGTTTTACAAGAAAAATGTTTTGCACAGAGTAATCACGAATCCTATAGTTTACTTATGCTCCCAATATCATACAACAAATATACAAATTTGTAAGTAAATAATATAAACAGGCTATAGCACAAAATTTATGTATGTACTTTTATGAAATTGCAAATATCATATTTATTCTTTGTAAATCATAGAAAAATACATATAACTTAATGTTTTTATTGTCCTTTTAAATAAATAAATCCCTATCACTGTTCTTGTCAATCACTCATTTAGTATTGTTAAGTGTAGACAAGGGCAGATCCAAAAAGATTCAAGGGTAGCCAAGTGCTTACTCCTGATTTGTGAATTATTTTTTAGCCCAATAAAATTTGATAGTTGTGCCTACCCTGATTCAGCAGAATGTCTACCTCTTGGAATTATTAGACTACCACGTACTTGAACAACATTTTGAGCAGGACGGTTCTGTAAATTTTGAAGTGATGTGACAATTCCTATAAAAAGATTGAAGAAAACTGAGATTTTGTTGAAATATTTTCGATCCGGGGCGTTGGATCTTCTGCCTTCCTTTTCAGCTATAAAGTCACTAGATATCTGCATTGAACTCTTTTCATATCCAACACTAGGATGGTTTTTTTTTTTTTTTTTTTTCTGAGATTCAAATTCCTCCTTTCAAATTTTTCACTTGAGAAAAAATACTCGCCTCTCTCTCTCTCTATATATATAGAGTACGGCTAATGCCATAACGTTATAATTTCAGCCTAAGTTATAACAAGTCAGTTTTTGACATTTCAATGTCCAAACAGTTGATTCGAACCGCTCGACATGATCTCCATATTAGAATGGATTTGGAGGTCAAATTCTATATTTTTTGGAATTTTTTTACAATTTTTTAGATAAGTACAAAATCACTGTTCTAGATAATTCTGGACCATTCAAAACAGTGATTTTGTACCTATCTAAATAAAATAGCAAAAAAAATCCAAAAAATATAAAATTTGAATACAAGCCCATTTTAATATGGAGATCATGTTGAGCGGTTCGGATCAATTATTTGGACTTTGAAATTGCAAAAACTGACTCGTTATAACTTAGTCTGAAATTATAACGTTATGACATTAGCTGGACTCTCTCTCTCTCTCTCTCTCTCTCTCTCTCTCTATATATATATATATATATATCTGAACAAGAGACAACGAAGGGATCAGTGGTGTTCGCTAAGCTGCCATGCTGAGGGTGAGGGTGAGGGCCAATGCCAAACGCATAAGGACTAAATGACTTATAAATTAATGATGAAAAATGAATGGATTAAAACAACTTATAAAACTTTATTATTTTGACCGCTTGGTTTTATACTAAATGAATCCGAAAATTTCAAAATTTTGCACGTACACACCTCACTCGTGAAGTATATCATTTTCAACTATTTGGTTTCATCGTTTGAAGTCAATCCGATAGATTTTTGAAGTTGGTGAGCACATCGATCACGAGGTAGCTTTACTCTTTCAATTTTATTAAAAATGACTTTTGTAACCATGTTAGATAGCGCAATACCATGTAAAAATGGTTATCCTTACTATTTCTAAATTGCGAAATTGCCGAGTAAATGAAATTTGTGTACTAAATTTAAGATAATTTCAGATTCACATGCAAGTGGATCCACAAGTGGATCCACAAGTGGATTCATAAGTGGATATCAATCAATGTTACAAGTGTACCACCATTAATTTGAACCTAGCTACAAATAGGTAGAATTTTTTATATTCTCATTATCCTGATTCATGTAGCAATTAAAACCAATTGAGCACGCAATTGATCTCTTAAATGCTCCACATCATAGCTAGCTAGTGCAATTTGCCGAATTCATTATAAATAGGATGCGTAGTTCACATTTCTGACATCAGGAAAATAGAATAAGACGAGCTCTTGGATCCTTCGGAAGTACTTCTAATTAAGGTGCATAAATCCTTATTCTTCTTTTCATGTGTTTGTAGCAACAATTAATTTATTCCAGAAGTTAATATTACTTTGCTTCACATGCAGAATGAAGGTTGTCATAATCTCCATTGTGTTCGTTCTGGTGGTGAGCTCTTCTTGCGCAGGAGCTCCGAGGAAAATAATAAAACACGAACCTCAGAATTTCTTGACCAGAAAAATGTTATCAGAAAAATCTTTCCAAATTGATGGAGATAAGAAGACGAACCCTGGGTATGTCAGCAGATGCCAAGCCATCCTCATAATTGTTTTTTTAATTATGTATATTAAAATTTAATTAAATTTTCATTCTTTTAAGTTTTTATATAGTCTAGCTCCTTTCATAAAATGACAAATGTGTGTTTGTAGTCTAGAGGTTAAGAGTTTCATTATTTTACTGACTCTTATCCAAATTTTCTAGTTTTTGTGGCGAGAATTGCAACCCTAGGAAACCGCCTCCGAAATCGCCAGGACCTGGTTCTTACTCATCAGAAATGGATGCAAATTTAGAATGTGATTGCCAAAGTAGGAAGTGGTGAAACTGTGCATGGGTATGGCTTGACTGTAGTTGGTGTATGATAATATATATTAAGGAGAATATATATTCCATGTATAATGATCTTAGATGTGATACATATATAGTTGCAATATAAGAAAATAAATACCATGCACTTGTAAGTAGTCTGGATCCCCTCCAAAGTAGGGAGCTTGTAAATATTTCTATTCAATAAAATTTTTGGCAGCACTGCCACTTCATAAAAAAAAATATATAAGAAAATAAACAAATGTAAATTATGACATATACCTAGTCCAAACAGATGTTGTTGAAGACTCGACTTAAAATAATCGCAGCTCAAATCTTGAACTAGGAATGGTTTTGGTACAACTTTGATCTACAGGCTTGGAAAAAAAGAATATTTATTTGATCGGAATATTCAACCCGGCCAATTTAACTCTGATAAAATAAAAATAATAAGAGAAGGGAGACCAAGACCAACTTTCTTTTATTGTTCTGTATAAAAGATTTCCTTCTAACTTTAGTTTGACTAGTCAAGGTATCTTTCAACATAACTTCATTCTGATTTCTGACTAGTAAAAGTATCTTTGAAGTGTCGTAGCATGTTTCATTACCAAACCAGCTACTCATTTTGTTTTCCTCCCTTTCAATTTGGGCCTTATATGGACTGTTTATTGGAACTCCAGCTCAAATCAGGCTCGTCCTCCGTTTTTAGTTTGGGTCTTAGTGTTGGGATTATTGTTCAACTGAGGATTGTGTATAGAATCATATAATATTTCATACTATACATAATATATATCACACATCATGGTCCCAAGTTTACAAGTAATGAAAATTATAGGACACTTGAGAAATTCGGTAAAAAATGCATCAGCATAAAATAACCATACAAAAGTTGTCTTACATATTTTTAATTTTCAAGACAAAAGTTCGTAAGATTCACAATACATCATATATAAATATTAGGTACATATTCAGGAAATATATAATACAACATAACTTTCGAAATTAAAAAAATGATCCCTCAACTACACCCTTTAGTTCGAGCAGGTCCAATCTTTCAGTTCGAGCAGGTCACTGATGGACCAAAATGGTACTCCTAACTTTAGTATAAATTAATATACTTTTAAACCCTAATGTCTAGTTACGTTCAGATCACAACCGTATGATCATACCGTGTAGTATAATTGGGGTGTCGATCCACAGTGATAGTGTATTAGATTATAAACACTTTTCACTAGTCTAGGTGTTGCGGTTGGTTTGAAAAAGAAATTTAAAAAGGTTTTTAGTGGGTTCAATACCCAAAAGTTTGTTGCGGTAGCGCTAATTGTGCTAAGATTTGAGTTAAACATTAAATAGATGTTTTCTAGGGTTCAGGTTCTCTCCTTCTTCAATACACAAAATATATGTTCAACGTATCTCTACCCCGCATACGGCCTGTCACCCCGCATGTGGCATAAATTGGTCCCACAACTACCCCGCATGCGGCACTGGCACTACCCCGCAGGGGCGTGCTCGGGTTTCTGTTACGTGATTTGAACGGTTTTCCAATCTCGCGATCGGCTCTTAGGCTAACAGTTAAAGAGTATTATAAGTATGCAATTATCTTTCTCACACAACACAATTGTTCAAATCCTATTCTACCCCTCAATTAATTTTCCCAATGACCCTACCTAAACTAGATATCTCCTAATACAATTCAAATTACCAATTTACGCTATCCTGCCAAGGGAGCCCCCTGGGTTCTAACCCTAGTCTTTGAACCGCTGGCCAAGCCTCGTTAGCCGAAGTGTTTGAAGTACTTACGTGGGTATCCCACTCACATTGGGGTTCACAGACTTTACACCTATTGGTATGTGGAGGACATTGGCATATAGTAGACAGAACTATGTATGCAAGGATTTAATAAAAGGTTCAAACAATAAAATTAACTCAAATCTAACATTCACAAAACATAAACATATATTAAAACATAATTAAGAATTCGATTACAACCCTCGCCCTAGAGAAGAGAAGCATAATTAATCATGGCCATGGAAAAATAAAAAGAATAAAATAAAGAAAACATAAAGTAAAACCCAATTGAAGATGGGTGAACCTCTGCCTCCTTAGATGAAGCCTTCTTCTCCTGCTTGGCTTCCGATGACTACTCTTCTCTCTCTAAGTAACTCTCTAACCAAACCTAGAAATGATGATTGCTACTCTCTATTCTATGAACTTAAAATAATTAAACACGCACACTGAAATCAATTACAAGAGGGGCTTTTATAGCCTTCCTAAAAGAGAGGTGGCGTAGTGGAAGTAGTGGAGAAGGTGGAGACTTGGAGTGCAATCCAAGTTTGCATAGATGGAGCCAAAAATAACAAAGTAAACTTAGTTGACGGATAAAGACAGAGATCTTAGTTGACGGAGAGGCAAGACATACTGGCATTTAGTAAAATACCCCATGAGTCATAATCGACGAGTCATCTTCATCAAAGGATATACCGAGGGCCAGTTCAGTGACGTGGCCAGTGTTGGATGGTAGGTGACTCTTTCCCGTCGGCAAGCACTCCTTTCCTTCCCACTTGCCATCAAAAGAGTGAATAGGGAAGGACCATGAAGCATTGATGTGTAGAAGATCCAACCTTCCTCTTCCCTGCACTGTACTGAGTCTGAGTCTGACCCACTCACACATACATTCTCCCACCTGTACCAGAATCAGCAGCACAAGTGCAATAACTTAGCGCAAGAGTACTTGCTATAATCCATTGCTTCTCTAATGGAATTGATGGCTTCAGCAGACTATGTGGCCTGATTTATATATAAGAGGATGATCTTAATTAATTAATTACTTGTTGCAAATAAATTTATTGTCCAGCATTTGGGTAATGGACCTGTCACAGTTGACGAGGCGACTTCTTGAAAGGTCTTCAAAGTGAGATAATGACGAGCTGGAGTAATATAATAAAAGGAATGACACAAAGGTCGAGAGTTTGATTCCCCCTCGCGACTTCGCAACATTTGTGAAGGTTTTAAAAAAAAAAGTATCACGCATCTATCTTCGATGATGTCACATACTGTTGGAATTATGGAAGAGAAAACAGAGGAAGAAAGATTGACACAAATAATTCAACTTCACCTTGATAATAAATTCAATTACAACATGCTGAATTTATAGCCTTACAATAACTAAATTGGATCATCTGAGTATTGCACCCCACTACCTTATTCTAAACTTATTACCCACTACCTATCCTCCTATTACAACATTACCTACATGACTCATTATAGAAACCCACTAACTCCACTACACGCTCCTTGACATAAACTCCAAATATAAAGGACTAGTTTTTGGAACAACTCTCAACTGAACTCTAACTATGGAAAGCTAATTTGGATCAACTTTCAACACTCCCCCTTGATTCAAAATTGGTTTACTCCAAGCTTCTTTCGCAAAATTTCAAATGTGCTTAGTGCCAACGTCTTGGTTAGAAATCTGCCTTCTGATTTCTGAAGTAACAAACTTGAGCTCAACTATCTTCTCTGCCACTAGATCTCTGATCAAATGAAGTCGAATGTCAATGTGCTTGACCTTCCATGGAACACCGGGTTCTTTGACATTGCTATGGCTGATTGATTGTCACAGAAAATTGTGTAGGTTGCTGCTGCACCTGTCCCAACATCTTCAGTATTCTTCTGAGCCAAACTGCTTGACAAGCTGCTGAATTGACTGCTACATACTCTGCTTCTGAAGAGGATAATGCCACTGTTGCCTACACCACTCTTCCTTTTCTGCAGCTTCTTCATAGGTTGTGGGATCTGCAACAAAGAGAACTTGTGTAGTGTCATACAGTTCTTGCAAGATCTTGGTTTTTCTGCTTGTTATTTCTGGACTTCGATCACGCCTCCTATAAACTCTTATAGATGGATCAGTACTTGAAGTTTCATTCGAGCTCATCTTCACCACTCAAAAATGATTGGCTTGTGCTGCTGTTTGAGGGTTGTTCACTAGTGTTTGGATTAGGTTGTTGTTGCACACCTTCAATTATTTCTCCATCATTTTCTGCTGGTTCTCCAATCCCTCCATTCTCCATAGTTTCCTTCCACTGCCAACTTCTTTTTTCATCAAACAAAACATTGCTGCTCACCATGATTTTTCCACTTTCTGGATTATACAACCTATACCCTTTAGATTGAGTGCAATAGCCAATGAAAATGCACTTTTCAGATTTTCATCCAATTTTTTTCTCTTTTGCGGGTTCATAAAAGCACAAGTAGTACAACCAAATACCCTTAGAGTCCCAACTCCATGTTCTTCAAACCATGCCTCAAAAGGAGCATATTCATTACTGCTTTTGTTGGAGATAGATTCAAAACATAAACCACAGTTGCTACTGCTTCTGCCCAAAATTTATTTGGTAAACCCATGTACTTAAGCATGCTTCTACCCAACTCAACAACTGTTCATCGTTCTCCTCTGCCACCCCATTTTGCTCAAGTGTATAGGGTGTGGTTAGCTCATGGTGTATCCCTGCATTTTCACAGAAATTAATAATTTTTTTTGAGATGAACTCACCACCTCGGTCCGTTCTTAACACCTTCAACTTCTGTTCAGATTGCTTCTCTACAAAAGCTTTAAACACCTTGAAACTTCTGAATGCCTCTCCTTTGCTTTGTAGGAAATACACCCAACTCATCCTACTATAATCATCTGTGAAAAGGAGGAAATATTTGCTGCCTCCAAGAGATTCGGTTTGCATTGGACCACACAAATCCGCATCAACCAACTCAAGCACTTGAGTTGCTCTCTTGGCTTGGCCTTTTGGGAATGAAAACTTTGCTTGTTACCAAATATACACCCTTCACAAACACCTATTTGGTTGATTTCGGGTAGGCCATAAACCATTGTTTTTGTTCAATAATTTCAGACCATTGATATTCAAATGACCATATCTAAGATGCCATAACTCAGATTGGTTCAAATATTTTGCAACCATTGCTTTTCTTTTTCATTGGAAACCTCCAAGGGAAATAATTTATTGGTTGCCATGTTCACTTCTACCAATACCTGTTTTTTGGATTTTATTACACAAGTTTTCTCTTCAACACAATTGAATAACCACAATCCATCAATTGCCTGATACTTAGCAGATTTTGAGACAAATCTGAATATAATACACATTATGCAAGTATTTCATACCGTTTTCTTTGGTGTGCACTGCAATTGTGCCCTTGCCTTCTACTTGAATTAGCTTGTCATCACTGAGTTTACTTCCAACTTGCATGTTTCATCCAAGTCTTCAACAATTGCTTGAATCCGGACATGTGATTTGAACACCCGCTATCGAGAAACTAGATGCTGCTTGCATCAACTTTGTCAACCGTGCTGCTTGCCATGAAGAGAGTTGGTTGCGCATCATTCTCTTCTGTATAATTTGCTTGACTCTCTTCTCTTTGCTTCTTGTAGCACTATGCTTGGTAGTGCCCATACTGTTGCAATAATAGCATTGAACGTCCCTCTTGGAATCATCGTATGAATCTGCTTGATTGCTTCTACCTCGGCCTCTACCTCCTCTGCTGGAATTAGCCCGTCCTCTGTTGGGATTGTGTCTGCCTCTTTCGAATTATTTCTTTCTCTACCTCTGCCTCTTGAGTAGCCATTAGATCTGCCTCTTGATGACTCCCCCTTCATGTAAAAGCCTTGTCGTCGCTTTTATCTTCTGCCTTTGACAGCCTTGATTCATGAGTCTGCAGTGACCCCATGAGTCATCAAAGGTGTAGGTGTCTAGATCTTTGGACTCTTCTATTGCTGCTACCACATGATCAATCTTGCGTGTTAGGCTCCTCAACACCTTTGCCTCCAAGGTTTGCTCTGAGATGGTATCTCCATATGCTCGAATTTGATTGACAACTCCTTGTACTCTTGAAAGAAAAATCTGCACTGACTCTTCTTTGTTCATCTGCAATGTTTCAAAATCTCTGCGTAGACCTTGAAGCTTAATTGCCATAACACGAGAACTTCCTTGAAATGCTGTTTTCAAGGTTGTCCATGCCTCCTTTGCGTTGGTGGCTGCTGCTATTTTCGAGAAGATTGTGTCGGGTACTGCTTGTTGAATAAAGCACAAAGCCCTTGCATCTTTCTTCTGATTTTCTTGCGGATTAGGAACTCCGTTTGCTACCAAGTCCCATAGACCATGTGACTTGAACAAGGTTGACATCTTGATACTCCAAAACTCATAATTCTCGCCTTTGAAGAGAGGGAATTGCTGGTTGTGTGACATTCACGATGGTGCTGCCATTTTCTGCCATGAAAACGCCCCAAGGTTGATCAAGTGGCTCTGATACCACTTTGTTGGAATTATGGAAGAGTAAACAGAGGAAGAAAGATTGACACAAATAATTCACTTCACCTTGATAATAATTCAATTACAACATGCTGAATTTATAGCCTTTACAACAACTAAATTTGGATCATCTGAGTATTGCACCCCACTACCTTATTCTAAACTTAATACTCAATACTTATCCTCCTATTACAAACATTACCTACATGACTAATTATAGAACCCACTAACTCCACTACACGCTCCTTGACAGAACTCCAATATAAAGGACTAGTTTTTGGAACAACTCTCAACTGAACTCTAAATATGGAAAGCTAATTTTGGATCAACTTTCAACACATACGTGATACTACGTATTTAAAGCATGTAATAATTCTTCTAATTTTCTAGTCCTTTAAGAAAATTATTTGGGTTTCAGATAATTTTCAATTAATTAACAATTATGAAATAATAAAATTTACATAAATAACACATCACACAATCTTGTATGATTCACACTTTTGAAAATTTTAAATTTGTTCCTGATTGTACAGAGTTCATGCAATATGCGGACGATGCGCTATTTTTTGTGAAGCCGGAAACTCGGCAACTGCAAGCTCTACAGATCATGCTCACGGTCTTCCACAGAGTCTCCGGACTATCGGTCAATCTGGCTAAATCTGAATTAGTGATATCCATGGGAGCTCAAGATGGCCAGCGTGCATTGGCCAATGTCCTCGGATGTAAACTGGGTGAATTCCCATTTACATACTTAGGACTCCCGTTATCAACACGAAGTTACCAAAATCAGCATACTTACCTTTGATACAAAAGATGAACAACCGTCTTGCGGGCTGGGCCGCCAAGCATCTCTCCATTGCCGGCAGGATAATACTGATCAATGCAGTCCTAACATCACGACCGATATACTTCATGACATGCCTAAAACTGCCTAAATGGGTAATTAGCAAGCTGGACAAGATACGGAGAACATTCCTATGGCATGGGGGTGTCAGCCGAATCAAGAAAATGAGTCTGGTTAATTGGCAGGTTGTATGTTCACCGAAGGATTTTGGCGGGCTTGGTGTTCTGGATTTGGAGGCGTTTCAACCAAGCACTAATAATCAAATGGGTTTGGCAATGGGGAAGGCCAGAGAAAGCATTATGGAAGCCACCTATGCAATATTGCTCAATGCTGAAAACACTGTTACCAGATGCGCCCATATTCGCAAAGGAAGCCAAGGAATTTAATCAATTTTGTTGCATGTCTTTTGACTACAAGACGGGCAATGGGCATAAAACCTCTCTTTGGCACCACAAGGGGAACAACGGAATATTAAGGTTTGAATTACCAAATCTATACACCCATGCTCAGGACCCCAACATCACCTTGGCAGAAGCTTCGCAAACTGACGTACTACGGGATTATTCACACACAGCCTAACAGACAAAGCCACTGAGGAATTTGAAATCTTCAAACACCACATGGCAAGTGTCACATTAATGCCGCGCAAGAGGATGGAATAGAGTGGCGATGGTCCGATACAGGGATTTATACGGTGAGAAGTGCATATCAAAGATTGAAAGACGGACCTAGAATACGAAGCTCGACTCACCGAATCTGGAAATTAAGAGCACCACCGCGAATGAAGGTATTTGGATGGTTGCTACTCAGGAATAGACTACTGACCATTGATAACCTCAAACGGCGAGGTTTTCAACTCGTTAGTAGATGTGTCCTATGCAAGGCGGCTCAAGAAACAAGGCGCCATTTATTCCAACACTGCCCCTTTGCTACAGCCTTACATACCGAGATGACCCGCATCATGCCGGAGAAAATGCCTCCGGCGACCGTTGGCGCGTCAAGAATACAACTTTTGATAAGCGCAAGAACCCCAGTGCAACAGAAATCGACGCTCCTCATCACCCACTTCATTATATGGCGCGAGCGATGCGCAAGAACGTTCACAAACAACACCAAGAACATCGAGGAACTCCGGAACGAAGTGCTTTGGCAAATACAATTTTACGAAGCAAGGACACGCACGAGCGCAACAAATTAGATAATGAAACATTGAAGGGCTAAATTGCAAAATTTCTGGAGAAGGAGAAGATGGTACCAGCGCCACTCTAATGGTATCCGAATCAACAACCAGCTCTGCTACTCTATTTCTTTTTTGGTCATCTACCTTTCTATAATTTTCTTTGTTATTTTATTTTCATTTTTATATTTCCTATTTCTGTTATATTTCTGCTTAACTGTTTTGAGCAATGTTTTTCACTTTCATTTGACGGTTACCACCCTTGTGTAATGGAACTTTTTTATCTAATATAAATGTGGGCATGACCCTCATTTTTCTTCAAAAGAAAGCATAATTTTTTAAATTCTCAAATTATGTCAATTTTTTTAGGTCTTAGGCGGAGAACAGAGTTTAAATGAGATTAAAAAGGAAGTTTTGTTACCTTTATCTCTGAAAGTTTTTTTCTCATTACTATTTGATTTTTCGTTTTGTTGAAAAATTTTGATTTGCAGGACAAATAAATCGCCTCTCCTCTCTGGCTCTCTTTGATTTCAAGTGACCAAGTCGATCTATTTGAATCCGATTTCTGACTCCCCCAACATAAATCTTGCGTCCGTCCCTCATGCACAGCACTGGAAAGCAAGAAATATAATAATTATAATTACGCTTAAATTTTCAGTTAATAAACCCAAAACAAAGCAAAAGGCATCAAAGAAAACAATTAATTAATAAGAATAATATCATTTAATTATCAAATAGATAATTAAGTGATATTGTGAAATACCTATTTCCCGAGGGTTCGTTATAGCATGGTTTGGAAACTCGGCCGAGTCAACTCGGTATAGGCCGTGTCGGTCCGAGTTTCGCGCTCATGTGATTTTTTTTAAAAATTTGGATGAACAGTGGCCGAGTCAACCCGAGTCTGGCCGAGTTTGACTAAGTCAACAATTTTTCAATTTTTTTTTCAATTATCTTTAAATATTGCCTTTTCTTTTTACTATTTTTTTCCTGTAACTCTGTAGGACCCTTCATGAATAGACAATGCCTACAACAAGATTCTTTGATTTGATTTGATTTGACTAAACGCCTACAGCAAGATTCTTTTAGTATACAACACCTACAAAAATCCGAGTTTCCGACTCAACTCGGTCGATTCAGGTCGATTCATCCGATTCCGATTCCACC